>APFE030602464.1:27818-71864 GCA_000404065.3 Pinus taeda | reverse complement strand
ACCGGAAAGGAAATCAGTGGTGGGTTCGAGATGGATCTACAAAGTTAAGCAGGTAGCTGACGGGAGTGTGGAGAAGTACAAGGCAAGATTTGTTGCCTGAGGCTTTTCACATGTTGAGGGGATCGATTATGAGGAGACCTTTGCACCTGTCACAAGGTATTCTTCCATACAGATGATTCTTGCTCTCTCAGCGCAGATGGGATGGCACATTCATCATATGGATGTGAAGACTGCATTCCTCAATGGAGTCATTGAGGAGGAGGTGTACATTGAGCAACTTGAAGGCTTTGAAGTCTTCAGCAGCGAGTCGCATGTGTGCAGGCTCAAGAGAGCGCTGTATGGGTTGAAGCAAGAACCACGTGCTTGGTACACACGAATAGACAGCTATTTCACAGGACTTGGATTCTCCAAGAGCGAGCCGGATCCTAACCTATACCAGATTGTGGTGGAGGGTAAGTTGCTTATCATTGTACTGTATGTTGATGATTTGATTCTAACGGGTGATGAGCTGTTGATACTGTCATGCAAGAAGGATCTTGCTACAGAGTTTGAGATGAAGGACTTGGGCCTCCTTCACTATTTCCTAGGATTGGAAATATGGCAGCGCAGTGGTGGACTGTTTGTTTCTCAGGGCAAGTATGCTCGGGAGATACTGGAGAAGTTCAACATGCATGGCTGCAAGCCTGTTGATACTCCTCTTCCTGGAGGTTGGAGGAAGGAGGATGCCACTTCGGGAGAAAAAGTGGATGCCACTGTTTATCGACAGTTGGTGGGGTCACTGATGTATTTGGTCAATACACGACCTGATATATGCTATGCAGTTAACCAGCTTTCACAAGCTATGGTTAAGCCTACCAAGCTCTTCTCGAAGGCGGGCAAGCATGTATTCCGCTACTTGAGAGGCACATCGGGATATGGTTTGTGGTACAGACAGGAGGATGAGGTGAAGCTATGTGGCTTCACGGATGCAGATTGGGCAGGGAGCCCAACGGACAGAAAGAGCACATCAGGAGGGGTATTCAATATTGGATCGACAACAGTTTCTTGGTACAGCAGGAAAGAGAGATCCGTGGCACTCAGTTCAGCGGAGGCCGAGTATATGGCAGCAAGTTTGGCTGCATGCGAGGCTATATGGATGAGGAAGATCCTAGTTGGTTTGTTCGGTTCTCATTTGGATCCTAATGTGATTTACTGTGATAACCATAGTTGCATTATACTCTCGGCTAATCATGTATTTCATGATAGATCTAAACATATTGACATCAGGTACCATCATATCAGAGATTGTGTGCAGCGAAGGATCATGTTACATTCGTACATTCCAACGGAGGATCAGGATGCTGATATTCTGACAAAGGCTCTCACCATGAGCAAATTCGAGTACCACCGAGGCAGGATAGGGGTTGCTGATAATCCATATCTTGTCGAGAGGGAGTGTTGAGATTGCAACAAGATGATGGAGCTTAGTGAAAAGAGTCGCCTTCACTAAGTGGCCCACAGGCTATTTTTGGCGCAAGTCTATTTTTAGACTATGTCTATTTTTAGACATATGGATCATGTCTATGGATTGCAGGTTGTTGTTTATGGATGATTGGTCAAGTTGGAAAAAATAGATGGACTTCTATTTTTAGACAACAGCGGTGACACTGTCAAGTCTAATTATAGAGCAGTCAAATATTATTAGCTTATAATAATATTTAGACTATAAACTTTACCTTATTCTCTTAGAGCACTTCAGTTTGAGCTACAGATGTGGCACATGCAGCTGTCAGAAGGAAATACGTTTTCTTTGTGGGTCAGTTGAGTTGTTGCATGCATGACTTCAGTTAGAACTCAATCATTTGAGTTTGGTGGAGTTGATTGTGGAGTTGATGGAGTTGTGTTCAGTTTGACTTGGTTAAACTAGTTGTAATTAGTCTAACTGCAAATAGACTAATGATGAGTTGTTAACTAATTATTAACTCATAATGCAACTAAATAATACATCAGTTAACTCAGTTGCATGTCAATGCATGTTCAATTCAGCAGGGACAGGTGTTAGAGAATCAGATTGCTATCAGTTGTGACTATAGTTGTGCATGAGGATTTGCACAAATCAATGGGATTGAGTTATGCCAATGAGAATTGTCCAATACCAAGTGATTATAGCCTGTTTTCACGTGATTTTCCCAAGCAAATACGTTAATGGTTCAGCCATTCTCATCATTCTCATGTAGGATTGCGTAGTGGAGGCAGGCAAGCAGCGGGGGAGATTTGGAGATCAGATTTGAGTTGTATTGTGTGTAACAGGTGGAGATAGTACTGAGCACTTGTGAGGAGTATTGTACTATGAATTGTTACGTGTTCTCAATCATTATAATATACAAATAGTGTGGGGTTTTCAGCTATATGTTTTCCCCGAGTTACATATTGTGTTAATGTGCGCATGAGATTGATGTTTCATTGTTCTTAATATTGCTAAATTGATGATCAGCGTAGAGGAGGTTATGTATTATGCATGTATTCTGCAATTAGTGTATAATCGGGATAATCTCTATCAATAAGTGTCATATTATTCAAAATTTCTACATTATTTCCATTCTACACATGACTTTGACTATATAATTGTTGAAATACCTCCTTGAAGTCTTCATCCTTTGAATATTCCTCTTTGTATGTGTCATGGGTGAATGGTTTCATGTGCATCATATTTCCCAAAGTTGTGATCTTTGATGTGGGTGCAACTTCTTCATAGCTTACACTAGGGCATAGAGCTACTTGTTGTAGGTAAGGTATTTAAGGAATACCCCATGAAATACTTCATAATGGTAGCATGAAGACCTTCCTCCTTGCATCAAGAGCACTCCCATAGCATACCCACTTGCATTTGTATCCACTTCAAAGGGTTGTTGCAATTTTGGTAATGTCATAACTAGTGCTTGACTGGTATTCTTCCCCCACTACAAACTCTTGTCATTTATTGTTATGGTATGAAGTGGCACTACTACCACCAAAAATAAGGCTATGAATTTCCACAGGTATTTTGCTACCCCAATGAACCTCCTAACCTCAGAAACATTAGTAGGAACTAGCCATTTCATGATGGACTACATCTTGGCAAGATCTATCTTTAACTCTCCTCCACCTATCACATACCCTATGTTGTACAAGCTCACACTTCTTGAGATTTGCTAACAATTGGTGATTCTTTAATGTCTCATGCACCTGCATCAAATGTGAGATGTGCTCCTCCCAAGTAGCATTTTATACTAGTATATCATCCAAATAGACAACAACAAATGAATCTATATGTTAGCGCTCAAATCTACCTTAGGCTGAAATAAGGTAAGACTCAAGGCCACATCAAACCACGCTCAGCCTCGTAGCTAGCCCTACGAGGATAGGAGAGGGCTCTCTCCAGGTCAAACTCGGCAAAAGATAATCGAAGAGCCTCGAGATGACCGAATTGATGACTGATTTTAGGCTAGGTATGAAGTACAAAGAGTTTAAAATTGATTTTTAAAGGTTTTGTTGAATTCAAGGGAAGGGCAATTTTGGATGCGGGGATGAGGCACAGCTTTTGCAGAGGTCTACTTCGGGCAAGATAGGCGATTTTATTGATGCCTTAAAGAAAGTGAGATGAGTGGATTAGAATGGTGAGGAGCTAAGGAGAGCAAGGGAGTCTCAAGGATTCTCCTTAAACTGAACAAAACATAAAAGATTAAACAAATTTAAAGGCAGAGCATAGCAATTTCATGGATTCTACCTTAACACTTCATTTGTTTAATTATAGAAGATTCAATAGAGAAAATGATACACATACACAACTTACAAGTACTGAGAGAAACACACCATCAACACATAAAGCCACATGAATCCCAAATAGTGCTGCAAAACCCTGGTCTTTCCTTTGCCAAAATGTAGATAAGATATGTACAATATAGTCTCAAGCTATTCCCAAGAGTCCAACCCTGAAAATGACTAAGAAAATACATAATATAGGAAATCCAACTCATTCCCTTGCCTCTAGGGGTCGATCTCATCATCCTAGGAGTTGTTTCAACCAATTCTAAACTAAGCACTACAATCTAGGCAGTCAAAACAACTTGCCTCTATAAGCTAGGAAACCAATTCATTCATTACAGTTTTGCTATTTTATGAATGAATAATCTAGAATAGGTAAATAAGTGTCAAAACAACATAAAGTTCCAATAATTACATCAAGAAGGGTGAAAAATCCCAACACAAGTTAAAACTAGTCAAACTGGCTTCATTTGCTGAGCTGAGGACAAAAATTGTGCCAAAAAACCCTGTGCACCGCGCGCTTGAGCCCTGTGCGCCACGCGCCTTTCCACCTGCTTTTGGGGCACTTCCTAGCATCCAAATTGAGCTCACATTGGCTTGTTGGAAAGCCCTGGATGTCTACTTTCTAACCCAAGTGGCATTTTCCAATTTTGTGTCAATTTGACCCTCCAAAAGTGCATTCTCCCAGAAGTACTTCCTGCTGGTGCAAAAAGTGGCAGAAAGGTGGTTTCAATGATGTTTTTTAGCCTTTTGGTCACCAAAAACTTGATGAAATGCCTTGGCAATGGCTGAGCATGTGTATTTCATCATGACAAATCCAAAAATATAAGCCATTTGTGATTTGGACCTCCCCATCTTATGGGTCGCGCGCTACGCATAGAGCCAAAAAACCTGTTTCGCAAGCCAAAAATTTTGAAACGACAAAATTTTCTCCAAATTTGGAGTGAAGACCCTCCATCATGTATCATGCTCAACTAATGAAGCCTCAGCCAAAACTCGAAGCGGATCAGGCCTTTTGCGTTGTTTTTTTCGCTTTGTTCAAACGCCTCTTGAGGATCTTCATTCTCGCTTTGCAAACATGCATGCGAGCCCAATAGTGAGTTTTCATGTGGTGAAGCATGTATTTGTCCCTGTTTGCCTTCGCCAACAAATTCTCCAAATGAGTGTTTACCCGGATGAGCATTGATTCTCGATCAATAGGTGTCAAATCACCGGGTCTTCTTCGAGCCAATTCTCGGTCTTCCCGAATCTTCCGCAGCTCATAAATTTCATGCTCATCTTCCAGTTGTTTGTTGCGCTGCTCCAAGTAGTTGATCACCCATTTAGCCATCTGCAATTTCTTTTGCAGCGACTCATTCTCGGCCCTTTGCTCTTGGATGATCTCCTTGAGCTCCGAGTTAGGCGAGCTAGCATCGACATCAATGATACCCATATCCTAACCTCCTGAAGGACCCTCATCAACCATGGGTCTCTTGCCCCTATCCTGAATCTGTACCTGTGCTGAAGACGGAGGCGAGACCCCTTCCACATGATGTGGAGATAATACTCGCTCTACTGATGATGTCAACGAGACCCCTTCCACCCCGGGTAGAGATAGTACTCGTCGTGCGGATGCAAATAAGGCCCTGTGGCCTTTCTGATATGTCACATATACTAGAGCATCAACATGCTCGGTCTCAGGAATGTCAAACTGCTGTGAAGGCCCTCCCTCATCATGAACTATCTCTGGAGGAGGCTATAGTGCGGAAAAGAAATCACGGGAGATGAAATCCTCCCAAGCAATACCCTGCTGTGCCAACTGATGCATCACTATGATTTTGATCAATGCATAGTGATATATTCTCCTGTGCTGATGTGTTGGGCTCTTCCTCTGTACTAAAGGCACCATCCTCTCTATGTTTCGACACATAAAAAATGAGATGTTCATCATACATACCCGTGTGAAATGCATCAACAAACGAACATGGTACGCATAGAGACATGAGAATCTGCCCTCACAGTTGAAATACCGAATGATGAGTTTCATCAACGGTGCAAACTCATCTTTCAGAAATCTGAAAGGAAAGGCTGCGCTCAAGTGTCTGATATATCTGGGCTTGATATATGGCTCATAGTAATACCTGTCCAACATCTGGCGTTTACTCCATTCCTCCCCCACATTTGGTATACCGCTGGCCTGAGCAATAATGTCGGGTGACAAAGTGAAATCCACTCCGGCAAGGTTTACATGACCATCCTGTAGTTTAAGGACAAATAGATAAACCAGTTCCCGATGATGCTGAGTTTGTGAGATCATATCACAATATTGGTAACAAGATTGGCGTCGAAAACAATCCATTGCAAGTGGGCAAGCTTGCAATTGAGCCAAAGAAGTAGGCTCCTCCCTAACATGCTGTCCACTTTTGCCACCTTTGTGATACCTCCGTGGCACATTAGGCACATTGACATCCGGTGTAGAGTCACTATCATACTCCTACTCATATACTGACTCGGTCTCTGACATGTTCTTTAAAAACAAGGTAGCTGGAATATATATATGCTGATATAGAATTGTGTACAAAATTGACTGTAGACCTTTTTCCTTTTTCTCAAAACGCTGTGACCAAGGGGACAAAAATGACAGGGGAATTGTTAGGAAAAGGGATACATTTAGGGAAATGGGGAAAATGGAAATAAAATAAGGAAATTAGGGAAGGGAAGGGGCATGGAAAATTTTGAAATTTTAGGGTTTTGGGATGAGGTAGGGATTATATGTTTATAATAGAAGGGAGGGATTAGGATTTTGAGGGAGGATGGTGTGGGGTTTATGAGGAATTATTGGGGAAAATAATGGTGAAAATAGGGGATGGGAAACAAAGGAAATAGGAAAACCTTGGCAACAGTTATTTTTGAAAACCCTACAGCAAACTTGGCATTTAAATCCTTACAGCAAATTGATGAACAAGGAGGGTTTTTACACTTGGTTTTTCATGGCAAATATAGCATAATTTCTTTACATAAACCATCCAAAAACCAAGAACAAGCTGTGAGTGTAAGCCTACCTGTGATTTGATGTGTGAGAAGAGGTGTTTGAGTGGTTTCTGGGCAAAGTTCAGGCATAAACTTCTATGCGCCGCGTGCCTCACCCAACGCGCCGCGCGTGTGTTAAATTGCATTGGAAATTGTCGCCTGATGCGCCGCGCGCCTTGGAAACAACCCAATTTGCTCACAAACTCACAAAATCACCTTAGAACAATGCTCTTTTCTCTTGGAATGTGGAATGGGTTGCAAATGAGGAGAAATATCTTCATATAGAATCCTTGTTGATTTTTGCTTAACCCAAAACCCATTTTCTTATGTTTGGTTGTTGACACTTTTTCAAAATTAATAGGCTCTGACCTTTTTGGTTTCCCCTTTAAAATTAGTTTAAATAATGATTTTATCGGATAATTTTTTGCAGGGATAGCTCTGATATGCTTTGGCAAAGGAGACCAAGGCTACACTTGAACAATTGACGAACTGAAAATTTTGACATTTTTTACAAAAATGAGGTGGCGACTTATCTTCAAAACAGAGTTTTGAAGAGAAGTCTTAATTTAGCTGTACAATGATGAAAATTATTGAAGTGATGATCTGTCGAGGACATCCCTCTGGCCTGCTGGTCTTCTAAGAATTTTTAAGACAAAATTGACTCAACCCTAAACCTAAGACCTAAAAATTTAAAACATGATTGTAAATGACCTTTGAAGACTTATTTTAATGAATAGACCTAAACCAGCAGTGCCAAGCACGAGGGGAAGGAGTGACACAAACCGCTCCATCAGAGTTATGGCATGCCTAACGAAATGCAACTGATCGGATGGGACACCTAAACATGAAATGCAAAAAGAGCTTTGATCTCTGACGGAGGGATAACTAGACCGACTCTAACACTGCAAACAAAATCGCATGCCATATACATGTCTCGAGATTAATCACCTGATCCATGGTGAAAACCTTCACAATTCAAGGTTTAAGGCCCCTTAATTAAACTTTATGACGAATTACTACATCTAATGAAAACCCACTTTATTAAAGGTTAATTCTTTAAGCGAAAATATATTCGCATTTCCTCTTAACCTTTATAACTCAACCCTTCATGATCCTTTGGTTAACTCTTATTAACCACGCATATCAACCTTCCCATAGTCTTCAAACTTTGGTTAAACCTGACTTAAAGCATAATATCTTTACTCCACTTATTTCTATTATTTCCTGTATAATATAAATATTACATAAACCCGCATTTAAACATTACCTTTCTGCCTTTGCACAAACCTTTTCACATTTACCAATACTCAACCTTTCGCTTCAAATCTACACCGTTGATTTCTTCCTTCCGATCAATAGTTATCGCGTGATCTCCAACTTTCACCCATCCCGCCGGAACTCAAAGAAGTCAGACTTCTTTTAAATAACCCATCGGGTCCACCCGGCATGTTAACCCACACACTTATTCGTGTGCGATTACTGTCCAATCCATCAACCATTGAACGGTCACAATTATCGAAACTCAACGAGGTTTTAAGCCCATTGAATAAAACCTCATCGCGTCCATTTTCTGGATTAAACCTTGTTCTTTTCCCGACGCGATATGTGTCCGATCAATCACCCAAAAGACGGCGGTGATCTACTCGGACTTCAACTGGATTAAGTCACGGTTCATAACTTTCTCAGGTCCAGAATTGAAATACCGCTTACGGCTTTAAGACCATGTGAGAAACAACTTCCCGCCTACAAAAATCGCCTTTCCACTTTGATTAATGCCCATGCATATTCACCACGCGATGAACGTGGATCTCTTTCCATTGGACGACTACGATATTTTCTCCACCATTGCTCATTCGCCATTATTATACATCGATCTAGATCATCCAACGGTTTCCGCTGTGCTAGTCAATCAACCCCAATCTCGATTGAAACTCTCCTCCATTCACTTATTGGTGGAATTACATTAAACATACATTTATCTCTGCACTTTGTCCTTCTTAATTTCGTTTGCACACACATATCTTATGCAACAACACTTCGTTTATAAAGAATTACAATCTAGTCACATATGTACTCTACACAGGGTTGAAATCGAATTCCTGTATTCGTAAACAAGTATTTAAACAGGTTCTTCTCTCGGGCCTGATTTCCACTATCAATGGCCTCTGTTTCCCTATTTGCCCGTAGGCTTACAATCAAGCTCTATCTAATCTTTGAATTCTAATTCACACTTTAGCTAAGTAACTCTTCCTATGCCTTTTAGGCCTACGTTTATACAAAAGGTTCTATGAACCAATTCTAGTTTAGATCCTTAACAATTTCAACGAAATCCTAAGAATCCTCTCAATCCCATAAATTATTAACTAATTCCTAATTTAAGATCTATAATTAATTTCCAATCTATCAATCCGTATGAACTCTCAACTATTCTAATTCTCTCATGTTCCCCTTCATTCGAGAACATTTACAATATGTCTCTTAATACTTAATTAGATCCTATTCTCATAAAATAACTCAAAAACATTAAAATTACATTAATTTGATGCGTAGGAAACCAACTTCCTTAAAACACAAGACCCCTATGTCTACTAAAATACAGTGATATTTCTGAGCCGAATACTTCTGCATCAAAACATCTAATTGAGCCTTGTGGCCCCATGATTCTGCCAACCCTAGGGAGAAATTGAGATCTCCCTCAATAACCAGGTTCTTAGACTACATAAAGTCTGCCTGTAACATGTGTTCCAAGAAAGCCTCTCGGTGATGGCAGGGGCCATAAATATTAGAAATCCTCATAGTGATGTTGGGAGAGTTGGAAATGATGTCTGTTCCCAGGAATCCCTGCCCGCCCCAAACATTTGAGATTCTGATTGAGTTTTTGTTGAAGCTGAGAGCGCATCCCCCCGAGCGCCCTCTCACATCCAAGAAGAAAAACTCCCAGTTACGCAGAAAGGGTTTTAGGTTTTGGAGAACAGAGGGGCCATCTCCTAGGGTTTCTTGTAGGATTAGGAAGTCCAATCTTTCAGCTAGACATAGTCTTTTTAGCACCAATTTTTTATCAGGGTTGGCTAAATCCCTGCAGTTGCAGGAGAGGCCTTTCATGGGTCCACTTATGTAGGGTTCCCCTTTTCTCTAAGGACCTGATCTATGGGAGATTGTATTCCTGAGGCCACCTCGAGACTAGCCCTTTTGATTTCTTTAGAGATGCGAGATTGCCTACCCCTAGGTGCCTTGGGGGGGAGAGGTGGAATTGGGTCCTCCTCCAATCCAAAGGCATGAAGGGAGGGTGGAATGGAGCATAGGTTATAGCAATGGGTGGATCCGAAGGTCGAATCCCCAGAGGGTTCTCGAGGTTGAATAATTTGGATAGTGGTGCAGGGGGAGTTTAGGATGGGTTTAGGTGCGGAGACAGATGGGAAAATGACAGGGTTCATCTTGGGAGGGATGGAAGCATTATTTGATATTGCATTCATAGAATCAGAAACATAAAATATAAAATTAGTCAAAATTTTAATATGAGGGCAAGAGGTGGTACCCATGAAACCCAAGCCCTCTCTGGAGTGAGCCCTGGTGATTGGAGCCTCTGAGTTCCAGTTTGTCGATTTTGGGGGAGCTGTGGTTAGCCCGTCCGGTCCTTTCGACAGTATAGCTTGTAGAGCCTTGATCTCCTCCATCCCCATATCCATTTGTGTATAAGCTGTTGCGAAGCTTCTCGGGGGGTTTGGCCTATTCCCAATGACCAAAGGGCATGACTTATAGAGGTGCCCAACTTCGTGACATCTTCGGCATCTGAAGGGAATGCCTTCGTAATCCAATTCCTGCCAATGGATAGTGGCCCCCAATTGAAAATAATAACTTTCAACCAGGCCATCCCTTGTGTCTAGATAAACGAGAATGTGATCCATTGCTGAGATTCTTGTGTCCATGTATGATCTGTCGTGGTCTAGGTATGTGCCGAGATCATCCCCAATGATTCTAAAGATATCCTCAAACCAGAATTGCAATGGGAGGCTTGGCAGCTGAACCTAAATCGGCCCTGCGCTTATACTCTCCTTCTCCAGGTTGAATAGTGTCGTCCATCGCTTTAGGAGCACGGGAGTCATCTCCAAATGGCAATAGCGAGTTAACACCCAGTTCACATCGTTTGGTTCTGAGAAAATTAGTGCGAACCATCCCCTTGACATTGCCAATAGCTCGAGGAGTTGTTCTAGAACGTTCCCCCAGACTTGCATTGTCCAATGTTTCAGTCAGCTTGGCGAGTAGTTTGTACCTCTGACACGCCCCACCAATATTGTGCTCTCTGTTAGTGCTGCTTTATCCATACCTATACCTTCTCCAAACACTGACAGCCGACTCCTTTCCCTTGTCTTGGAGAGCTTTGATTTCTTGCCCACCTTCGCCTTCGGGTCTTGAATGGCTGTTTGATGACTTTCAGGTCTTGTTGGGTTGTCTTCTGGGTCTGAATCCCTGTGTTCTTCCCCTTCTAGCTCTTTATTCACTAGACCCTCAAAGAAACTAGATGGCGGAACACTATTTCTTGGGTCAAAATTCGCGAATTCATCCTAGAATGGTTCGAGCCTGCTAGCTGGGGCATTCAATGTTCCATGGGTAGCATTCAGATCTATATGGCCAAGCCCCTTGTCCTCTGATGCAGATGTTGTGAAGACCTCTCTGTTCTGGGGTCCTTCTACTTGCTAGTGCTATCCGCTCCAAGCTAGTAGGCCTGAGGGTGATGGAATAGACAAAAAGGGTGAGCTAGTGCCTTCTACAAGGCTTATAAAGCCATCCATAACTGCCATGACCGATTGAGAAAGATCCAACCCTTGCAGAAACACCTCCATGTCTGCTAACCCTAAACCACTTTCATTAACCTGTTATTCCGGTGAAGAGGAGATAACCGGTTTAACACCCTCTTGGGCATGTGGGTGGGATGTCACCAATACCTTGGTGTGAGAGAGACTGTCTGAGGAATAATCTATAAGTTCCTCTTCGCATCCCTCCTCCATTCTCGACAACTTTGGAATAACCGAAAGGAAATGGGCCGAAAACTACAGGCCAACAAACCTGTGTAACCATTGTGGGTAGAGCACAAGCCTCCCGCCTTTGAGCCGCGATGGGTAGTGCCCGGGTAACCTACCACTTATGACAAGGTCGCACTAACCATTGCTCAGGCAATGACAGAAAGAAATGGATTCAGAAGTTTATGTCCGAGAAAATGCATGTGTCTGCGGTAGTAAACAAACTGACAACCCTTGAAAACCAGTGCTGACATTTGCAACACTCTAAAACAAAGGGAAAACCCATGGCATCTTAGCTAGTTTCTCGCTGTGACCAAACTCATTGTTACCTGAGCTCTAACGCTGAGTGAAAATGTGTGATGTCAAACGTGGTTCTGACTTCGAGTTCCTTCCCCTTCGTTTTTTTCCCGTTCGTCGGAGCTCCATCCTTCCTCCGTCGTTCACATTTATACTTAAGTATGTTATCTTTATTTTTCCTTTTCATTATTGATGGTTTCTGGTTATTGAATACTATTACAAATTGACCTTAGATGTTATTCTGACATTCTCCTTTCTTTTCTTCCACTTAAGTGGACTCTCTTTACCATTCATGGCTATTGTATTAATTTGTTGAAATGTTGAGGATACATATATCAATATACTCTTAGCAAGGTATGATATCTCCCTTAATATTTCTCCCTTATTATAGAGGTGATTCTTGTTTCCTAAGATTAAATAATTCTTAAATCCTTCATTAGGATTATTACAAGGTTAAAAATGTATATATATAAATTAAAAAAGTGTTAAGCGTCAAAAGGCCCAACCTCACAACTTGTACATTGTGGTTATTTCTTTGGGTTCCATAGTCATTCTACTTATGCAAATATGACTTTATAATTTGAATGGTTTATTTAATTTCCAAGGGTTATCCTATTTCATGTGGTACACTTACTAAGTGTTCATGTTACCAAACTATGGAATCAATATCTACTCATCTAAGGGTGTACAAAAATATTTCATATAGTCGTGATGGGTACTTTATATACTTGTTGTTTATATTAAATCATTGGCATGCTACACATTCAATTTATGTTTCCTTTATATTTGTATGCATCCGTATATGTTTCTATTAAACATTATTGTAGATGTGATGGCACACATTTTCAAACACTTGTGGTCTCATTTGCATACGTGAAGCCTTAACAACAATCCACTATGGTGAATACCACCTGCTCTTCACGTGGACTCATGTTGATATGCATGTACCCAAACCCCAACGGCTACAATTTGATCTTGCTCGATCAACAATTGATAAGGTTTAGGGTTTTGATTGTTGCATTGACTATCCTTTGGGTCTTTGTGTTTACTCATTCAATTGTTAGACTTTGGACAAAGTTATTCTCACTCTGTGATTGAACTTACCTTAGTTTTTCTCTCCTTACCACACATTTGACAATGGAGAATTATGGTTCCACTACTCTACTTCCATCGATTTGTAAGGTGAAAGTTGGTACGTTGAACGTATCCATTCTTCTTGGGAACCCAATAGAGGTATGATTATTTTCCTTCAAATAAATTTGGTCACAATTTCTATAACTTCATTTTTTGAGTTTTTTCATACTAGTTTAACCTCTTAATTCTACATGTTACCAGGTGTTACCAGGTTTAATATAATGGTTTCTACCTTAGTTCTAAGTTCATAGTCTTTTTGGCTTCGACTTTATGGCCAAAATTACTATACCGAGGGTTTATGGTTTATGGGTTTTGATATTATTAACAATGTGAGGCATGTTTTCACCTTCATGCTCTTATAGGTAATTTAGATTTGAATATTAGGTTATCTACAATTTTTCCTTCACGGGTTTACATTACTAGAGATATAACCCTAACTATTCAATGTAGGGTATCAATGACCTTCCTAATCATTTCCATAATTGGATTTAACTTTTGTCTCTGGCAGGATTTGTTCTTCAAGCTTCCAGTTGTTTTGGAAAATGTTTTGTTTTGTTTGTTTGTTTTTGTTTTTTTTCTTTTCTTACACAAGTAATTTTATATAAATTTCTAAATGATTCCTTTCAAGTTTCTTTCTTTATTTTCTAGTTATGTTATGAATATGGTTTCCAAAATAATAACCCTAACTTTCCTTGGGTATTTATATAGTTATAGGTTTGTTTGATACCAAATTCTTGCCTCATTCATTCATATAATTACCTAAGAACGGCCATAGAACTCCTTTGTTTAGTGTGTATCTTATGTAAACCCTACTATGTTTTTCTTAGGGATTTAACTCTTCACAAATGTTCACATATCTTCTTTGTAACTTGGTTGTATCTCTTATACTAGTTTTATTATCATGATAGCTATAATTTCTTTTTCTTTTTCTACAATTTGTTTGACCTTAAAAATAATGGTTTAATTGTAAGATTATACATGGTATCCTGGAACGTTTACTCCTACATGTAATATAAAACCATGCTTTTTCCTTCGAGACTATATTTTGGAGCTCTTCTACTGATTACAAAGTATCCAACATCCTCTTTCCAAGTCGGGTGTTACTAAAACTCCTGGTTACTTCTTTGCTTGTGCATGATTGTTATGTCGAAGACTGGATGCCGAGGTGTTAAATGTTTTTGTAATTTAAAACAATAATTTATTTCTTAGATAATGCTTCCTCATTAGAAGTTTGTATTTCATTTGATTTCATGCCTAATTTTTCATTGTTTAAAAAGGGTAACTATGACCCTGAACATTAATATTTATATAATTAATTTGATTAATACTATGGTCATTTTTTACCTGTTACTGCAACTTTAGTAGTCTAACTTTTGTTATCAAACTCATTGTATGTTATCCTTTTCATTCTCAATTAATTCAATATAGTTTTTCCTCCATTGGTTATATGTTTTATTGTTTTTATTTTATGTACTTGCATATAAGATACATTTATTTCACTTATACATTAATTTAGTTTATTTTCGAACTTTTCCATAACACTTAATAATTTCACGATGACTAATTTACGCAAGGATTTTTCCATATTCTCTTTTATTAGGTAATGCCTTCTCTATACTTATGGTTCTGTCTATATTTATTGTCAATAATTCAGGTCTTTTTGACCTTAAAATAATTTTGTATTAGATATCATTTTGGGATTCAACTGCGTTAAGTAAGTTATTCACGTATGACCATTTCCATGAGAGGTAGTTGTAACTGACTAATTTCTCATGATTTTTGAATAGTTCACTTAGCACTCATTGCATCGGGTGATGCTCACAGGGGTGAAGAAGTGGGATTGAAACTATAGTGAAATGAATCACATAGCATCAATCATCACTTCCGGGGCTTGCACTCGGTAACCAGAGACTTCCCAGGAGGTCACCCATCCCAGATCTCCTCTGGCTCAAGCGCGCTTAACTGTGGAGATTTTCCCCACAATCAAGCCCACTTAGCTTGCTACCCCATTTGCAAAACCTTAGCAAGTATTGTGCCTCATGAACCATTCAAGTAGAGATCCCTTCACTCTTTTTTTGAATTTAAGTATGGGGGTTTACGCAGTGCATTTAAGTATGCGGGTTTATGCAATGCATTTAAGTATGGGGGTTTACGCAGTGCATAAACCCCCATACTTAAAATAATTTTTGTATGCCTATGTGCCCTTTGAAAAATGACATCTATGCATTTAGTCCCTTATTTTTAGACTCTATATAAAAACTAACATATTCCAACATGCTAATAAAAGAAAGAATTAGCAAAGAGACTTACTATTTCTATTAATCAATACTCTGCTTAACTTACTCTCTGTTTTATATACTTTACTCTGTAAGTACTAGAACATACTTGCTTGCAAAATGTAACTATAATACTAGAACATACCTGCTTATATATATATATATATTCTAGTCAAAAAACTGTTAGGAATCCAGCTCACAAAAAGATAGAAATGATAGATCAACGCTCAATCTTTTCTTCTTTTACTCTATTACCTATTCTATAATTCCACTCTACAAAATTGCATTAAATAACCAAAGTAAAATCATTATTTTAGAATAAGAATTTTAAGCTCGTTTTTCTTTTTTCCTTTTTTTCGAGTAATGTTTCCAAAATCATTTACTCACATAGCAAACAAAAACTCCATATGAAAACTAACATATTCCAACATGCTAATAAAAAAAGAATTAGCAAAGAGACAAACTATTTCTATTAATCACTACTTCTATTAATTTACACTATGTTTCGTATGTTTTACTTTGTAAGCACTAGAAAATACTTACTTGCAATCATATATATATATATAGATATACATATAAAGATTTTATTATTATTATTATTATTATTTTCTAGTCAAGAAACTCAAACTTTCCTTTTTTTTTTACTATGTTGTAACTTTTGTTTACAACAAGAAAGCTACAAAAAAATTTAAAATTTGTTAATTGATCTCCCGGCGAAACTTTGAGCTATGTACAAGTTATTGTCAAGTTCCCATCACCTAAAGCCTTCGCTTAACTTAATTGATCTTCCAAAATAGTCATGTCCTTCATGAGTCAAATTTGGAAAAAATCCCTTTTCATTTCTAGCCTTAATCCAAGCATGTCTATCCCAAACCTATATCTAGCCTTAGTTTTTATCTAAATTCCTTAATCCCATTCTACCTATTCCCAAATTTTATATTTCTTCTAGAAATAATATTTTGATTCCCACTTTGTTTTACATATCATTTCATTCACCTTTCACCCTTATTATTATATCCCTATATATATACCCTACCATTATTTTTATAATTAATCCATTTTTCATTTTTACTATAATCCCACATTAAAATTATTATATTTTACTTTATTCTTTATTTTATTTATTTATCCCATTATTCCATACTCTACTTATTATAAAAATATTATTTTTGTCCATCCAAACATATGTCACCACCCTGCGTTTCACACATTAAAACACCATAATATAGAATGAGTTGAGATGTGCGAAGTAATAATGGATGGTTTGTGGGGACCTCACCTATCTAGCCTCTTTTAACCTACCCTTGCATTTCTCACATTAAAACACCATAATATAGAATGAGTTGAGATGTGTGAAGTAATAAGAGATGATTTGTGGGGACCCTGCCTATCTGACCTTTAACCTACCCCCTCTTGAAATATATTTTTGTGCAGCTAAAATGAGGATACATGTTCCAAAGGTACATTTCGATACAAAATAAAGAAATGTTTCCTCCTCGTGGAATAATTTTACAAAGGTAAAAGCAAACCAGTAAATGGTTTTCACATAAAAATGAAAATTATTTATGAAGTTTCATTTATTCATAAGTATACCAAAAGCGGGCAAAACAAAAATGAAAACAATGGATGGTTTGGGTAAATTGTTTTAAATTCCATTTATAAAAATCATAAACAATACATTAAATGCTATAGTGGAGAAGTATTACACGACATGGTTTTCTATGGGAGACATGGTTTTTTTTTATAGAAATGGAAGAATATAGAAATGGAATTTTACAGGGTAAAGAAATATTTGAGAATTATTTTTATCAAAATATTTTATTCTCAAATATTTGAAAATTGATATTTCTAAAATAGACATGGATAAATAAAAATCAGATTTGAAAGGATACAATTGGCATTTCAAAACAACATGTGGCAACCAATGATTTATTTTCTAGATTTAAAGAAATTGAAAATGATTTCAGGCTCAAAATCAACCAATCTCATATTTAAGGACAATAGTTGAGGAGAAAATCAGATTTTCAAGCAATTTTTTGGCAAGTCAAAGACAAATGGCAGAGTATTTCTATTGCAAAAGCATTTGGTTCCATCTCCGACATTCGAGAGATATGGTAGTTTTTCCAGATTTAATTTGATTTCATGATTTATTTAAATTTGTTTCCAGAAAGCTAGTAAGAGGAGAACTTTGTAATTTTCTATTTAAGCTATCATTTGTAATGAAAAAGGGTTGGATTTTGTGCCTAAAAACCCTAATATTTTTGTGAAGTCTGCTATTACAGAGAATTTTAGCAAGGGATTCTGGCTCCGGTTCATGACAAAATTTGCTATTTATGTATGTTTTTTTTCAGTGATTTCATAATATGTTATTCTTCATATATTTGAGGTAACATAGAAGTACCTCTACATCAGTAAATTGTTGTCTTTTCTTATTTCTTAAATATATTGTTGTTAGTTGTAGAAATTCTTCTACACGCTTCTGATCTTAGTTAGATAATTAGACATCCAGGAAGGATATTTAATTGCTTAATTTCTCCTCCATTCCTCCATCAAAACCCTTCAAGTTATGTTATTCTAGCAAATATGAACGTTGACACTTTCATAAGGCCTCTACAAGATAGGGTCTGGTTTGTGAGCATGGATTTGTGACTCATCTGCAACCACCTATACAACAAATCCTAGATCTGGGCATTATGCTTCATAGGTTATTGTCCAGTGATAGTCAACAACATTAAAAAGCCTCGTAACACTTGAGAGAACATCCTTTGGTTCAAGGGCCAGCTTGAACGTAAATATTGGTCGTGTAGTTTTCTTGGCACAGTTTCACAGTCAAGAACTGCCTTCGAGAAACATTACAACATTTAGTGTCGTTGTTGGGGAGTGAAGTAAGGAATATATTTTTCCCGACTATCAAGACTAGATCTATTCCTTGTTGGTGAACAAGGATTAGGGATTTGAAATTGGTTACATTTCCTTCACTTGACGGCTTCACTTTGTTTGTTTGGTGATTCCATTGAGCAGCATATTTTCTTCCTTTTAGCTGTGATAAAAAACCTCAGATGTCTACAAAGGATGAAACTTTCCAAGTTCACTTGTAAGTATCAGTTTCCTATGAAGTTTGTATTTCATATTGTAAATATTTTTCAAGGTATCAATTGCATACAAGGTGGTTTTCCAGTTGACCCAATCCTCACATGGTTGCATTGGACATCAGACTACACTTAACAGGTATGCTTTCAGTTGACTACTGTAGGAGTGGGTAGATCAATCAATTATGCTGTGTAGTTTATGAATGGGTTTTATTTTCAACAATTTATGGATTGATTCAGTTTATAACAATAGCTGTTTTAATAGAGTTTCCACTTTCAGTTTGGAGTAGATGAAGTGTTCATTTTCAGCAGTTTCAGTTTTAGTTTTTGAAGAATGTTCCAGCGTTGAAGGGCTAGACAAAAAAGTTGAATAGGGAAGTTTGAGATTGCAGTACAGATTGTAGATTTCAGATTACAAGTTATAAATATGTAGTATATGGTTTCAGTTTGCACATGCAACTACAGATTACAGGTTTTATGGAATGACTCCATGCTCAATACTAAAGGCACAAGTCTACAAGTTATTTGCATCCTACAGGGGGAAGTAGTCCCTAGTTGGAGCTGATGTTGTAACTTTTCTTGACCACAGGAAAGTTACATTTTTATTTTTTAATTTTACTAATTGATCTCCTGGATAAACTTTGAGGTATGTACAAGTTTTTGTCAAGTTCCCATCACCTAAAGCCTTCACTTAACTAATCTTCCAAATCCTCCATGCGTCAAAATTCGCAAAAATCCCTTTTCATTTCTAGCCTTAATCCAAGAATGTCTATCCCAAACCCATATATAGCCTTAATTTTTATCTAAATTCCTCGATCCCATTCTACCTATTCTTGAATTTTATATTTCTTCCAGAAATAATATTTTTATTCTCACCTTTTTTTTTACCCATCACTCCATTCACTTTTTACCCTTATTATTATATCCCCAAAAGTTTTTTTTTTTTTCTTTTTTTTTTTTTTACTATACCTTACCATTATTTTTATTATTCATACATTTTTTCTTTTTACCATAATCCCACGTTAAAATTATTATATTTTACTTTATTCTTTATCTTATTTATTTATCCCATTATTCCATACTCCACCTATTATAAAAATATTATTTTTGTCGAACCAAACCTATGTGACCACCCTGCATTTTGCACATTAAAACACCATAATAGAGAATTCCTTGAGATGTGTGAAGTAATAATCGATGGTTTGTGGGGCCCCTACCTTTCTGACGTTTAACCTACCCTCTTCTGCAATTTTACCACCTTTTACACTTGTCTCCATCTTGTGTATTGCAGACCCCCCCTTCTAAACCATTTACCACCTACTAACCCCCCCCTCGCAATACCGTTGCCATACCAAGGCTATAATGGAGGGAAGTTTTTTATAGTTCTATTTTTATGGAATGAGCTTATGGATGAAAAATTGAGGTAAGAGGAGGCTAGGCCAACAATTCAAATATATTTTTGCTCAAGTAAAATGAGGATATATGTTCCAAGGCACATTTCAATACAAATCATGGAGTTTCCAATGTTATAAAGAAATGTTTCCTCCATGTGGAATAATTTTAAAGAGGTAAAATCAAATTTCATGGAGCATACAAATAAATGTTTTATGCTATGGATATAAGGAGGAAAGGAATTAAAAAGAGGAAAATGCACGTGAACAAAAAAATTGGATAATTTCTTATCCAAATTTTTTACAGGAGTAAAAAGGGGGGGATAAAAAAATATTTTCATAGTTTACCAATCATGGTTTTCAAAATCACAGGAACCAAACCAGTAAATGGTTTTCACAAAAAATGAAAATTATTTATGAAGTTTCATTTATTCATAAGTATACCAAAAGTGGGCAAAACAAAATATGAAAATAGTGGATAGTTTGGGTAAATTGTTTTAAATTTGATTTATGAATTTCATAAACAAATAAATTAAGTGCTATAATAGAGAAGTATTACATGACATGGTTTTCTATGGGAGACATGTTTTTTTTTTTAAACCATATGCACTAATATTGATAAGTAAAAATCAAAATTGAAAGGGGACAAGTGGCATTTCAAAGAGCGTGTGGCACTCAATGATTTATTTTCTAGATTTAAAGAGATTGAAAAAGATTTCAAGCTCAAAATCATCCAATCTCAGATTTAAAGACAACAATTGAGGAGAAAATCAGATTTTCAGGCGGATTTTTGGCAAGTCAAAGACAAATGGCAAAGTATTTCTATTGCAAAATGATTTGGTTCCATCTCCAACATTCGAGAGATGTAGTGGTTTTTTCCAGAATTAGTTTGATTTCATGATTTTTATTAAAATTTGTTTTCAAAAAGCTAGTTAGAGGATAACTTTGTAATTTTCTATTTAAGCTATCATTTTTCATGAAAAAGGGGTTGGCTTTTGTGCCCAAAAACCTTGATATTTTTGTGAAGTCTGCTATTACAAAGAATTTTATCAAGGGCGTCTGGCTCTAGTTCATGACAAAATTTGTTACTTATGTATGTCTTTTCTAGTGATTTCATAACATGTTATTCTTCATATATTGGAGGTAACATAGAAGTATTGGGTAATGCTAGGTCGAGTCTTAATCTCCCTGATAGCCCTTACAAAGTTATTATCATTACTAAGGCTAGCTAATTGAACAATTTGTATGGATTAGTACCTATACAGCAATAAATTGTTGCATTTTGTCATCTCTAAAATATATTGTTGTTAGTTATAGAAATTGTTCTACGCACTTTTGCTCTAAGTTAGATAATTAGACATCTAGGAAGGATATTTAATTACCTAATTACTCCTTCATTCCTCCATGAAAACCTTTCAAGTTATGTTATTTTTCCATAGCTGAACGTTGGCACTTTGATAAGGCCTCCGCAAGAGAGGGCTTAGTTTGTGAGCAGGGATTTGTGACTCATCAACAACCTCTTATACAACAAATCCTAGATCTGGTCATTGTACTTCATAGGTTGCTGCCCAGTGACAGTGAACAACATTAAAAATCCTAGTAACACTTGAGGGAGCCCCCTCTGGTTTGAGGGCCAACTTGAACCTAAAGATTGGTTGAGTTGGTTTCTCGACACAGTTTCACAGCCAAGAAATGCCTTCGAGAAACATTACAACATACTCTATCACCTATTCTATAATTCCATTGTACAAAATTGTATAAAATAAACAAAGTAAAATCATTATTTTAGAATAAGAATTCTCAACTCTTTTTTCTTTTTCTCGTACTCTTTCCAAAATCATTTACTTGCATAACAAATAAAATACATCATAACATATCCATCTTCTAGAAACTCAAAGAGTTTGAGATACCAACTTAAAAATATTACTTTGGAAATTAAGACTAGAGCTAACTAGCTCCACCCAACCTTGACTCCTTTCTCCAAAAGGCCCCCTCCTCCCCCTCCCTTGAGCACTCAGGTCTGAAATTTCCTTTCCTTGTTCTTTTTTTTGTCACCTTTTGCCTCTCACCCAGTTTTTCCACTGCGTGAATTCTCTTCCAACAATATGTAAAAACCAAAATCCCTTACCAAAATAATTATTAGCTAGTAACTACCTCCATGTCATCTAATAGGTGTTAGGTAGTTATTATCTCATTTATGAGCCCCACTTCCTCACTCTCAAAGACAACATCTTGTCTTTAATGGAAGTTATTGATCAATCATTTCCATTATCATTAATAATCTAATCATTTAAAATAGATGCCTAGGACTTAATTAATAGAAGTAATCATTTCCCATCATTAATTTGCAGCCTTATCTCATTTTGTTGGCATTGTAGTGTTGTTATTGATGTCAACATGTGTATGAGTCCTATGCTTTGCATGATGTCAGCAGGTGTATGGTTATGAATTTGAATTGAAAAGAGTAGTTTGTCATCTTGTCTAGAGCTTACACTTGAAGCCGAGTTGAACACTACATAGAGGCGAGGGGTGAATCAATAGTGTAGGAAGGTTTCACTTTTAACCCTTTTTTGCTATTCTTTCACATTAACAGATCATGCATTCATTAGTACCATAAGAATGTGAAACAAATATCCAGTACTACAATTGAACATGCAACCATCAACAACATATAATCATGTAAACATGAAAGCATCAATGATCAACACATAAAAACCATCACACAAGGGAACACCAGATGTTAGGTGGAAAGCCCAATTGGGAAAAACCACTGTTGTTTTTGCCTTCATTTGATTTTATTATTATTATTATCAAAATATTATTTTTACATAATTACTGACCACTATCCACCACTCACTCGGAAGCCACCACTCCCATAAACTATGCAGGCCACCACCTACTAAAGGTCACCACCTTCATTATTTTTCCAGCCACCATTGGAAGGAAGCCTCTACTCCCTGAGTAAGTTATCTAACATCTACCGGAAGGAAGTTGCTACTCCCTTAGCAAGCCACCATTTGCCTACAAACCTCTACCTGCAACATTGAGGGCCCCAATTTTTAAATCCACATGGGCCTAATTTCATCTATTTTAAAACATCAGCCCATGAACTCTGCATACAACAAATGTGAGCCTCATTTCATCCTATTTTCAAACTGGAATCACCACATACAATAAGCTCATCTACTGAATATTATTTGCTCCAACACAATCTCTCTACAACAACCAAACTACTCATAAACATAATGAGAAAAATACATAACCATCTCTCACAAACTCATCGACAACATAACAATTTTGAACACATAAACTTAGTTGTGTATCAGTAAAGAAACCATACAATATATGAATACAATGCTACAACCATATGAAATAAAACATGATCTTCTCAGCTATAAAGTCCTGCATACACCATTTTAGAAATACAAGTGTGTTATATAAAATATGCTAACAATAAATCTCCATGGTAACAACAATATCCTCCATCAAATGTCTTCATAAACCTGCATCAAACAATTGTTGAAGCTTGCACACAAAACTCTGCAATAAAATTGTTCTCCTCCAGCAATCTGCTACAACTATTTCTCTCCTCTCCCCATTGATTCTCTCTATTATATAGTGAATTACTCTCTCAAATGAATCAACCTCTCCAAAATGAAGTTGCCTCCTATATATAAAATATATGAAATGATCAAGCAATAATGGCTCAGAGACATGGAGAGACAAACACTCCTGTTCATACTCTAGTATCTTGCACCTTGACTTGATCCTCCATATTCTTCATTAAATGAGAGAATTATTTTCAACTTTAACTAACTTCTAGATGAAGTCAAAATCAATAGACTCTAACCATAAAATACCATGGAGAATGCCCCTAAAATTGGTTGGAATACGCACAAAATGTGGGAAAATACACCTATAGGGATAAACGATCATCTTCCATTCGAGAAGTGAGTTATAAAACATGTTTCTCCGATGTGACCAAAGTTATAATGTAGGTTTCTCCACTGTGACCTGAGTTACCCTGTTTTGCAGCCCAAAACTTAGTCAAACATCAGTCAAACTGCTTTCAACTTCTAGCACACCTTCTTCAACAATTGCAGGACCTGTCCAAGTTTTGACAAGTCTCAATAACACCTCAAAAACCTTTGTACACATCAATAAACCTTCCTCAACCAATCATTTGTGTCACCTCATGAAGTGCCTTCTTCAACTCCATTTGTAGCTCAGCTTCAGGTATATGCTCTAAACAAGATGACAAACTACTCTTTGTAGTTCAAATTCATAACCATACTCTTGTTGACATCATACAAGCCATATGAGTTATACACCTATTGACATCAATGACAACACTACAATGCTAACAAGATCCCCCTTCGACAATGATGTCAACTTGAGCCTCCCTCCTGAACTTGACAACTGATGTCGAGTTTAACACTTTCTCCCCTTTTGACATCATTGACAAGGGACAATACATGGCAAGAAAAATGCATATAATACTAAGACATAATGCAATAAAAAACACACTCCCCCTGAGTTGCTGAAACACTCTCCTCTTGCATGAGTGACCATGTTGATAGAATGATACTAATTGTTGTTCATATAAACATAGCTACAATAAACACATATGGATGATACAAATGATACCACTTGTTTGAGGATGAAACAAAATTGGTGGCCAACATCTGCAAGATAAGCATTAGAAACTATGAAAATTTCATCTATCACATCAAATGGAAATTATTTTTATAATTGTTAATTTATTTAACAATTTATTTGCGGTCTGCTATGACAAACATCAAACAATTCACTTTTTGATTTTTACAAATAACTTGTACAATAAAATAGTGTTGGAAATTGAGAAAATCTAAAACACACACACATAAAAATGACATGGCTAGTTTTGGACAATTGTCCTAAAAAAAGCCCAACTTGGGAAAACTAGTGTAGTAACTGAGGGTTTTATTATTATGCAGCAGTGATAAATTCTGAGTACAATATGGATATCGAATACTAGCTATCCCGCAAAGAAAATAATGGAAAAAATAATTTGAAGGAAATTACCCTCTCTATAGGCATTTCCGACACTATATCGCTTATGAAAAGTAAGCCGTCCAATTGGGCTTGGACAGGCTCTGCGCCACTTTGAAGTTTCCTACTGCACGTGTTTCCCAGATCGTCTGCTAATCAATCCATCATGCCTATTGTTGGTTGGGAAAATGCTTCTCCTACACTTTGGGACTCCTTCTCGACCTATGGAACTGAAGACATCTTCCCATATCAGCAAATCAAACAACTCTCTCAGGCTTCTACGCTAAGACTGCTAAGCCTCTTGGGGAAACTTCAGCCTCTCTGCAAATGCACTTCTAGATCTGGAAAAGTTCCTCCATCCTCACTGTCTCTACCCCTTATTGTCTCTACTTCGATCTCTGGCTCTCTGACAACTACTATTGCTCTCAGGAAATCGATTTTCCAAGGAAATTGAACTGCTTAAATGTGTTTTCCAAGTGCCCATTGAATTATTCTTATAATCTTCTGTTGGGACTTCAATGACCAAAGATTAAATATTACTCAAGGGTTAGGATCATCTTGAAGTATATTTGTGTGAGTTTCTAGACTATTCTAACCTTGACTTAATTAATTCTAATTAATTAACCAATTTTTCTAAGTTTAGACTTAGGAAACTATTGTAGCAGCTGCAACACCCCCCAAAAGTTTGTCCTGCATACAAATTTCAGAGCCTTCCTTGATTTTTCCCCTTGATGGTCACAAACACTCGAGCTCATCCCATGAGCTCCTATTGAGTTTTCACGCCCTTTTTGCTTGATCGATCCCCTGATCCTCTTTTGGCATGTTGATCGTTATGTCATGCTTGCAAGTTTGTTTGGGCATTTTGAAGGTTGTCTTGGTGTGTATGAGTTGTTTTCGCTCTATTGACATCGGCCACACTCACACACAAAGTTGTAAACATTTTCGCGCAAGTGTCATCACGGTCATCGAAGACATATTTCAACTGTCGCACTTGTCGCTCTTAACCGTTGAGTCAGTTTCACTAAGCACATGTGTCTTGTTGGTTTGAGGTGTCTTGTCATCGATTCATGCTAAGTGTGTGATCACATTGTCATGTATGCACAAGTACACTTGCTTCCACACTTAGTCAATTTTCTCGAAAATATGTTGACCGAACAACCCTTCGTCAACTGAATTCGATCTCAGTGACGTAGCACTGTTGCTGAGAACTATGCAGATCTTGAGGTTGTCCTTCAGGCAGCCTGCTTTGCGCAATTCTAGAAATGAGCTAGTTAATTGACTCCTAGAATTACATAGAAGTTGTCCCAAAAACCGATCCAGTCAACACTTCCTGCAAGACCTGCCATCAAGCCTCTCGCTGGTCAAATGGAAGAAATGACTTGAGCTATTATCCAGGGCTGTACTGACCTCCAAAATTGCGCAGAGCTATCCTCCACCTGCCCTTCTTCCCCACTCTACAACTGGCCCAGGAATTGCGTAGATCTTTCCTTGATCATCCCTTTTTGCCTGCTCTGCAACCAGCCCAAGAATTGTGCAGAGCTATCCTTGACCAATCCTTCTTCCCCACTTTGCAACCAACCCAGGAATTGCGTAGGGTTTTCCTTGACCAAGCCTTCTTCCTTGCTCTACAAACATCCTAGAAACTGCGCAGAACTGTCAGGGAGGCTTCCCCACTGACCTGCTCCGCTCACTCAGAAAACTACGCAAAACTAGCTATCACCAGCCCTTCTTCCCTGCTCTACAATTAGCCCATAAATTCGTAGAATTGTTTAGGCTCGAACTGTCTCCCAAGATTGCGTAATTTTGACCAGCAAATCCTGCAGCTTGAGCTTGTCCTCCTTAGGAAAACTACGTGGGTTTTTCTACCATTGCCTCTTGTTGCCCACACTGTCTTCCCTGGAGAAATTATACAGATCTCTGCTAGATGACCTACCCACTACTCCCATTGAAAATTGCACAGATTGGCCCAACAAATCCCCAACACCACACTTGGACTTCCTCGCAGAAACTGTGCAATCCTACCTCCTAACTGGGTTTTTCCTCGCAACTGTCATTATTGTCCTAAATTGTGGAATTTTGTCTCCCAATGACACCTGCACAGTTTTTCCTGACAGTGCTCTAGAGCCTTACATCCCGGCCTGAGTTGTGCTCTGTGCAGTTTCAGTGCCTTGTCCCTCTCCCGATCTCCTGCATCGAAATGGAAAACAATGCACCATGATAAACAAGGATATGTTTGGATTTTATTCCGTCTTGTCATGAGTGATTGCAGGAACATGTACATCGATGAAACATGACAAAATGACAAACAAGATGGTAAAGAGGTGCATCCTAGAAGACTTGCTCGCAGTCGATCGAACACATGAAGCACATCAAGAAAGCGAGTGAAAGGGACACATTCACATGCACCATCAAGCAAAGACCAAGACCATCGAAGACCCCTGCACTTTTCCATGTGGAGGTGAAGACATATTACACCAAGAGCATACCATCACTCAGCAGCACAAAAGCTCGACACGGACACCACACTTAGCCAATACATGTCAATAGTGTCATGTCGAGTTGTGTCATGAGTTGTCTTGGCCACATCACTACTATGGGCCATACTTTTTGTAATCAATGTAATATAAAGTGGAAGCCCAAGAGACCTACATTTGAAGTTGAGGAGTCATGTAAAGTCAAAAAGTCATAAGAAGTCAAACATTCATGAGGGAAGTCGAAGAGTCTCAAGGGTTAGTTATACCCCCTTCGCTATATATACCCCCTCATTGTATGAGCAAATGTATTTTCACCTTGGATCCTCCCACATAGCCTTGAGAGTCTGTAGTATGTTCTTTGAGGAGCGAGGTGTGGCTCTAATGTCCCACTACTAGGGTTAGTGATGTATGGTGTACATATGTGTCTTGGACCTTTTGCTTAATTCGGAAGCCTGTCTTAGGCCAACACATTTTCACACATGTTTTGTATCCATTTGTAAGACTATTATTTAAACATTTGTAATGCATGTTTGCTTAACCTATACTAAGATTGTTGAACTACTTTGGTTATTTAGTACTCATATTGTTGAAGATGTGTTGTATTATTTATCATTGTTGTCCCATCATGTGGACTACTCCACCGGACATTAGACAAACCATCTTTGTGTTGTCTTGATTTTAAAAACTGTCACCCCCGTGTGGACTATTCTGCTAGATGGTGTACATGTTTTCCCTTGAACTTTGGTTTTCATGACTACCACATCTACTGTGGACTATTCCATTAGATGCTAGACAAACCCTTGTGGTTGTTCCCGTGTGTTTCCTCCTAGGTTGGGACTATTCCCTCTCATCAAGATGCTCAATTTACTTTCCGCTTTTGGGAGTAAGAGAACTTGGACACAAAGTTACATTACATGCTCACTAGGCACACTCACCTCACTTTCTTGAAGTTACAAGAATAACATTCTCATGTGTCGAACAAAAAGAGTGAGACAAATCTCTAAGATAATGGCAATAGGGCCATCGTACTAGATGGGAATCCTACACCAAACGATGTGAGGTCTAGTTGTGACTTCACACCAGGGAGATCCCCTTTGTTGGTGGATCCAACACTATCAACAAAAACATCAAAAAATTGGTTAATAATCTAATTAAGTCATCTCTAGGAGGAATTTCTAGAAATGATTTATGGGTTATGTGTTGATTTGGGGTAGAATTGGATGTGCTCTAGCCACAAAAATTGGTGGAGAGGCTAAAGAACATGAGATCTCCAATATCCAGAAATGGTTTGGGCAGAATCTAACCAATTTGGGAGATATTAAAATAATTAATATTTTTAATGGAGTCCCTAAGTCTAAACTTAGGGAAAATAAAATATTAATGTGAATGAATATAAAACAGAGTTAGAATGGTCCAAAAGTCATGGATCAAGCCAGATATAATCTCAGCCATGGATTAGGGACTTAATCTCAGTTATTGAATTGTCAACGAGAAAAGTATAAAAGGAGGCTTGAGGGAGTTGATCAAGAATTCGATTTTTTGGGGCAGGGCTTGCTGAGGAAATCGAAGGAGTGATCAGAGTCGTAGGTGAGGGGTAGTGAATGTATTAGCAGAGAGGCATAGATAGTACCTGGAGCATCAGCGCAGAAGCTGGGAGAGGGTTGACGTAGAGCCAACTAGAGGCCAGGCAGAAGCAGCCAAAGGCCATGTAGAGGCAGCCAGGAGTTGCACAGAGCCTGAGGAGGGCCAACATGGGAGACGCAAAGGCTCCAGAGGCTAACACAAAGCCCAGAGAGGCTGAAGTTGGGCCAGAGAGGCTGACGCTAGGCCAGGGAGGCTGACGCAGACCATAGAGGTTGATGCTGGGAGATTTCGTGGGGCAGACTAGGGTTGATATCTGTCTCCGATTGAGAGGTACTACTGCTGAGGGCATTCTCTATTGGGTGGGACATTTTTGGCACCCAGATTGTATTTTGAAATTGCTTAATAATAAAACCCTCATATAGCTACATTAGTTTTCCCGCATTGGGTTTTTCCAGGGACATTAGTCCAAAAATAACGGTGTCACTTGTGTGCTTGTTTTTTCCTTTAGTTGATGGTTTGTATGTGTTGAGACTATACTTGTATTTATTTTCAATATTTACATGGTAAATAACTTGTTAATTAATAGAACAAGTAGGAAGAAATAAATCAGAAAGTACAAGAAGGATTTCTAATAGTTAGACTTAGAAATTCCAACATTATGGAGATGTTATATATTCTAGGCTCTCCACCATGTTTCGTGACTAGAACACATCTGATGCTACAAAAAATAACATAAACAAGATGACACTTGCTGGAAAACTATGTGGAAAGAAGATATAGGCTTGTGCTAGCCAACACCATGTTGAACCATAATTGAATACTACTGATACCAATTGATATGCAAAGAACAAAAATGATTAGCACTTCATGCCAACACCATGTACTCCCTTCAACTGTTAGGTTGAACATGCTCCCCCTGAACATGTAATGGGGCTACAAACAACTTCACGTTGATGTACATCACATTTTGCTACTACAAATGCCTCTTTGATATATGAAAGAGAGCATTAATCATACCAAGACTCCTTGCAACTATGAACAAATGATGAACATGATATTACAAGGCTTCATAAGAGTGATACATGGCCATATCAATGATAAATACATGAATGATACATGGCTCCTCAAATGCACATAAGAGTTCTCTACATGGTTGTTACATCAATGAAGCTCCTTTATGCATGGTTGGTACAAACTTTTCAGCGAACTTGTCAATGATACCATATACATATATATCGTTGAAAATGTACCCTTAAACTCATGAAACATATATGACATTGCTCCAAATACACGAATAAAAGTAAATAAGAGAATGAAAAGTAAATCAAGCAAACCTAAAACCATTCATAACTCCCTTCATGGCTCATTATACCTCTAATAGGTAGGTTGATCTTGCAGACCTGAATATGCATGAGGGTCGTGAGCATACCATGTTGTTTCTACTCATCTCCACTAACTAATCATGATTCCATATGCTGCAACCATACACTCCCCATGAGGTTATGCACCTCACATGAACTTATGTAGTCAATCATGAATATGCATCAAATAACTATGAACTGCAGAAGGGGTTGCTCTCACCTACTCAAAATCTGAAGAGGAAGAGGCTCTCCTTGACCTCTTATTTCCACTCACTCTTCCCTTGAGCACATATACATTTCCTAGGTCCTGACTCCTCTCGCTATCAGCCTCTTTAAACCTCTTTTCTGGAAGAGGAAACCTTTGGAGTTGAATACCACTTCCTTGCCTCCATCTACCATCTAGTTCACGCTCAAGATATTGTGCTTTAGACCCTCAATGAACCACACATTAGTTGCATTGGTATTCTTGTCACAAGGTTTGCCTTTCCTTTCCCCAACACTCTTGTTGGTTCATTGACTTAAAAAATAACATGGCCACTCTTGGTTCTCTTCAAAAAGAGAAATATGCTCCTATCTCCTGACATATGGTGGAAGCATCCACTATCAATATATCACTTATGATCATCATCACACGAGTAAAGGGAAATACCACACTTTCCCAATTTCTCCTCCTTTTTCTTCCACACGATCCTCGGCTGATTCTTTAATTGAGTACTCTCCTTTGTCTTTATTTTAGGTCTACTCTGAGTCTTCCACTCCTTTTGACTAGATGGTGTGAAGAATTTGACAACTTGTAATCTGTGACCATATGCTTGAAATTGTGGCACACATAAGACTCCACATGACCAAGTGTCTTAGCGACTAAAAACATCCACCAAAATTTTGCCTTAGCTTTGCTTTGGAGCCTCCCTACCAACCATCCTTAGCAGCATGTCTTGCATTGCCCAAATACTTACACTTTTAGTTGAGTTATTTGGCTTATCAGCTTGTGTTTGCTAACTTGTTTGCCTTTCACCCGCAAGCTGACTTCCCGAGACTTGGTCTTCAAATGGTTCTTGTGATAGCTTGGAGAATTATGAAAAACTGGAGGGAAACCAACCTTGCTCTCTAGGATTGCATAGAACTAGAGGGCAACCAGTCTTGCTCTCCAGAATTGTACAGAGCATCAATGATCCGAGTTGACTCAACTTCTGGATTTAACCAAGATATTTTACTTCTGTGATGTCATTAGAATTACATTTAAAAGAGCATAAATGAACATATATGCATGTTGTAAAGAAGAGGGAACATGATAAGGATCAGTAACATAAAAGACAAGACGTTGATAACGGAGTTCGTCTAGGAGGGACTACATCTTCGGGCTCCAGTGTCAAGATGGTGTAGGTCGTTGCATTAAGTGCTGGAAAGAGTGATGATGTACATGAATGTGTTTTCTCTATCATGCAAGGAATATGCCCTCACGTAAGAGCGGATCCACGAAATGTTCCGCTGCAGGAACTCTCATTCACAAAAGGACTCCTATCAGCATGACATAATTTCACATATGATAATAATGAGCATCCCGCCAACATGGCATCAAAAGGATCTCAATTCAAACATACATGGTGACACATGAGTATCCCGTTGAGTTGGCGACAAAGGGATCTCAATAAAAAACATGACAATAAGTACATCTCACATCAAGAACAAAACAAGATCCCACATCAAACAGGGATCTATACAACACAATGCGTCTCAAGCAAAGAGACAAAGAAGTACATGATCACATTGCATATACCTCACATCAAGGAGTTATCTAAAGAAGAGGATGGTAAGATACTGGATCTGGCTATACCAATAATCTTGCGGCGTCGAATATCATGGAAATGACTGCTCACACATTGAATGCTGACACCTACACTCCACTTGAAAAGTGGCTGAAAAATGGAATGATCAAATGGAAAATCTGATTACACCATTCGATTTGTGGCATTAAATATCATGGAAATGACTGCTTGCACATTGAATGCTGACACCTACACTCCACTTAAAAAGTGGCCGAAAATGGAATGATCAAATGGAAAATATGATTACACCATCACATTCGTGGCATCGAATAGTGGAAAATCGATTTTCAAATTTTTGAATTTTGACAAAGTGAAAATCTGGGGCAATAAGAATCTTTTAGATTCCCCCTAGATTCCTCAAATATTCCCTCCTCCAGGTCATCTAAAGATTTGCTGCTGCCTTCGAGATCCTTGCGAAATTCTGAAAAGAATGAGTATGAAGTTGGCTACATTCTAACTCTGGTGAATTTCAGCCTCCAAGGAATCTAGAAGATTCCCTCAAGATTCTCCTTCACTGGGAATCTGCAAATCTGCTGCTTAAAAGGAAAATCTAACCTCGCCATTGTGTTCCCTATGAAAATTTGAGAAAAATGACTGCAAACTTGATTGCATTATGATAAAATGAATTTTTACCTTCCAGAGAATCTTTTAGATTCCTCTCTGCATTAGGGAATATTTTGTCTCGAAATGTGTGTCAAGGTTCCACCTCCTAGAACTGCATCATGGTTCCACTTGGGCATGGTTTCGTTGCACAGAACTTCGTTGGCTCCCTCTCCATTCCCCGTTCTCTGTTCTCCTCCGTGCGAATGAGTGAGGAAGGATTAAATATATTTTTCGAGTAGAGTTTACAACACAAGGTGGTTTGTCCGGTTGGTTAGGGTGGATGGTTTGAGGCAGGGAAGTTATGGGATCAAATCCTCACCTCTCCCAAAATAAACTAAACTTTTGGCGCGCTTTTAAATTTGGTAATGGTTATATATTAACGTTTTGGGCGCGTTTGTTGTGGGCAGAGTAATGCGCCGTGTATTGGAGTTTGGGTGTTGTTCTGTGGGCACCTGAGCGACGGGTCGACCATTTCGGATGGGTGGGTTCAAACCCCGCTGCCCACATTTCAATTATTATATGGTATGTTGGGATGTGGGCCGGGTCCAACAGAGGTGGCTTGCCCACTGCCGTTTGATTTTAATACAAAACGTTAATGTAATGTTGTTATGCAGTTGGGTTGGCCGGGGTCACGACATGTCGGCATTTTTTTAATTAAAAATTTGTTTTTAATGTTATGTTTTGGGAGGAGGGGTGGCGAGTGTCATGGCCCGCCACCTCAACATATATATTTTTTAATTTTCGTTTTTATAGAAAAAATGGTTATTTTAAAATCTAACAAAAATAAGGGTCATTGGGCATTTTAAAGAGGCAACAATTTTGCCCACTCGCGGGAGCTAAGTTTCCTCGTCGATTGATAGTGAATTTGTAGGACACTTAAACCTGGCCCATAGGCAAACTTTGACCAAAACTTTGACTGGCTCTTTCTCCCTCATACGAGCTCGGATTTGAGTGTCGTTCGCACCATTGGAATCAGGGTGATAAGCACTTCGATTTGGTGCCGGTTTGGGATCAATATAACCACTTTTAATTTTGACCCTTTTTGAGTTCTCTGGGACTTTTGCCTATGTTTGGAGCCACTTGGATCAATCCTCCCCACTGAGGAGCTTTTCTTCCTCCAAAAACATGAAAATAATCTTCCACTTCTTTGTACCCTGTATGCACTTACAAATGTCTGATAAGTCACCCTTCCTTCTCCTTCACCTTTGTCCTTGGGAGCCATAAATGATGAGCCAACACCTACAACCTCTGCAAACCTATAGTACATTGCTTTGTAAATTACATGCTTAACTTACATGACCAAATAATGACCCAAGCATCCCATACTTGCCACGAGTTTATAACACATACTCGATGGTCAAGTTTACATCAAAATAGAAACAATACCCCAGCTATGAAAACAAGGCCAAGATATCATTGTTGCTTCAACAAGTGATCGAAAACACATCATCACTGCAACACATGATTTACAAAATAAGGCCAAACACTATTTTTTCTTTGACAAGTGTTGGAAACACAACATCACTTTCATAGTTTAAAATGCATCACAAAATAAGACCAGACATTATTGTTGCTTAACAGGTGATGGAAAACACATAATCACTTTTACATCTTACAATGCAACAAATGATTTACAAAAGCATGACCATGACAAGCTAACATATTTAGAAACCATTTTTCACTTACCGATGTGAATGGGTCATTCCCTTGTGGAGTTTTTCTTGTCGAACAACTATTTCACGTGGTTCACACATGGATGCTTTGTCCTTGCGATGCTACTCTAGATGGAGCCTCCAACACGTGGCTCTTTGATGGCCACCTTTGTTGCAATGACTGCAATAAGTCTTTTTACTCCAGGTCTACTTTACCTTCTTCTTTGCCTATTGTTGAGAGGGTACTTCACGCTCATCCTTTTGTGTGCTTCTATTCTTTTCCAACACTCAACAAATGTATGGTTATGTAATCCACAAAAGTACATGTTTTTCGATGCGATGTTTTACGTTCATCATTAAAAACATGATTATAATCGGAATGAACATTTGAATATCGAGACTGGTTATACCTTTCCTTGAATTCTTTGGTGTCATTAAGGTGATGAGGGCTTGCCTTAGCTCTTTCCCTGCAATGGGCATTGTCATGGGTTGATGGGGATGTGTTCCCATCATTCTCTTTCCTTGATGATTTCAACGATGTCGTGGAAGCATTTGACACCTTCGAGCATTCTCCTTCAGTGTATCCCAAGCATGCAAATTGAGATCTCTGCACAACCTCCAATGGCTGAGTAATGCCTGGTTATTAACACCAAGTTCTTCTTCCTCCTTGTACCTCATCTTGGTAAGGAGACTTATGTTTCTCCCTGTAATTGGGATCTCCAAATCTCCAACAAAAATCATATTATGTGAAGATGAAACTGAAATGAAATCAACATCTTTTACCTTCACTGTAAAGTTGGAAAGAACTAATGAGGGCTTCTCATCATCTGTTGTTGGGGGTTCACTAGTTGTCTTGGCGCATTCCCCAACTTCCTTTCCGACATACCCAAGTCTTGCCTGATGGGGTAATTCCTCTACTTTGATGGGATTGACAATGCGTTGGCCATTAATGCCCAAGCCTTTTCCTTCATACCCCATTTTCTTCAACAATTTGGAGCCAATTCTTGTGGTATGATTTTCAAAAACAACAAAATCATCGTCAGGAAACATACATGAAGATAGAGAATTACTTTTTACCTCACATGGGTCATGCTGCAAATTTTCCAAGGCCTCGTCCTTAGCTTGCAACTGTTGTGGCAAAATCTATTTCTCCTCTTTCTCTTCTTGTAGAAGCATCTTCAATTCAACATTTTCTGCTTGAAGACTCTGGTTGTTGTGCTTCAGTTCTTCTAGGGCCTCTTCCATGGCTCTTAACTGAAGCTACAGTCACTACTTTTCCTCTGTCTCTTTTTGTAGAGCTTCATACATTATTGCCACCTTTTGGGAAACTCTGAGCATGGTCTCATACATCGCTTTGTCATCCTCCATCACTGCAAGTTCCATTGTTCAAACTCGCACTTCACATCCATGCAAAGATCGCTCTGATACCAAACTTGATCCGAGTTGACTCAACTTCTAGATTTAACCAAGATCTTTTACTTTTGTGATGTTGTTAGAATTTCATTTAAAAGAGCATAAATGAACATATATGCATGTTGTAAAGAAGAGGGAAAATGACAAGAATCAATAACATAAAACACAAGATGTTGATAACTGAGTTCGTCGAGGAGGGACTACGTCTCCAGGCCCCGGTTTCAAGATGGTGTAAGCCACTGCATTAAGTGTTGGAAAGAGTGATCATGTACATGAATGTGTTTTCTCTATCATGCAAGGAAAATGCCCTCATGTAGGAGTCACTCCACGAGATGTTCCGCTGCAGGAACACTCATTCACAAAAGGACTCTTATCAGCATGACATAATTTCACGTATGATAATAATGAGCATCCTGCCAACATGGCATCAAAAGGATCTCAATTCAAACACACATGGCGACACATGAGTATCCCGTCAACATGGAGACAAAGGGATCTCAATAAAAAAACATGACAATAAGTACATCTCACATCAAGAACAAAATAATATCCCACACCAAACATCAAACATGGATCTATATAGCACAATGCATCTCAAGCAAAGAGATAAAGAAGTACATGATCACATTGCATATACCTCACATCAAGGAATTATCTGAATAAGAAGATGACAAACTGCTGGATTTGGATGTACCATCAATCTCGCAGCGTCGAATATCATGGAAATGACTTCTCGCACATTGAATGCTGACACCTGCACTCCACTTGAAAAGTGGCCGAAAAATGGAATGATCAAATGGAAAATCTGATTACACCATCAGATTTGTGGCGTCAAATAGTGTAAAATCGACTATCAAAATTTTGAATTTTGACAAAGTGAAAATCTGGGGCTATAGGAATCTTTTAGGTTCCCCCTAGATTCCTCAAAGATTCCATCCTTCGGGTCACCTAAAGATCTGCTACTCAGATCAAAATTCTATTTGCGCCATCGAGATCCTTGTGAAATTCTGAGAAGAATGAGTATGAAGTTGGTTGCATTCTGACACTGGCGAATTTCAGCCTCCAAGGAATTTGGGAGATTCCCTCAAGATTCTCCTCCATTGGGAATATGCAAATCTGCTGCTCAAAAGGCGAATCCGACCTCCGCATTGCGTTCCCTGTGAAAATCAAAGAAAAATGATTGTAAACTTGATTTCGTTCTGATAAATGATTTTTTACCTCCCAGGGAATCTTTTAGATTCCTCTCTGCATTAGGGAATATTTTGTCTCGAAATGCGTGTCAAAGTTCCACCTCCTGGAACTGTGTCATGGTTCCACCTAGACATGGTTTCATTGCATGGAACTTCATTGTTGTTCTCTATTCTGTTAGCTCACTCTTCATTCCCCATTCTTCGTTCTCTTCCGTGCGAATGAGTGAGGAACAATTAAATATAATTTTCGGGTGGAGTTTACAACACAAGGTGGTTTGGCTGGTTGGTTAGGGTGGATGGTTTGAGGCAAGGAGGTCGGGGGATGAAATCCCGACCTCTCCCAAAATACACTAGAACTTTTTGGCGCGTTTTTAAATTTGGTAATGATTATATATTAACGCTTTGGGCGCGTTTGTTGTTGACGGAGTAATGCATCGTGTATTGGAGTTTGGGTGTTGTTGTGTGGGCGCCCGAGCAGTGGTCCAGCCGGGTGGGTTCAAACCCCGCCACCCATGGTTCAATTATTATATGGTATTGTGGGGTGTGGGCCGGGTCCACTAGAGGTGGCCTGCCCACCGCCGTTTGGTTTTAATACAAAACGTTAACGTAATGTTGTTATGTGGTTGGGTCAGCGAGGGTCACGGCCCATCGGCCTTTTTTTAATTAAAATTTTGTTTTTAATGTTATGTTTTGGGAGGAGGGGTGGTGGGGTCATGGACCCACTCATTAATATATATATATTTTATTTATATATATATATTATATATTATTATATATTATATATAGATATATATTATATATATAATTATTTCCTTTTTATAGAAAAAAATGGCTATTTTAAAATCTAACGAAAATAAGGGTCATTGTGCATTTTAAAGAGGCAACAATTTCGCCCACTCTCGAGGGCTAAGTTTCATTGCCAGTTGACGGTGAATTTGTAGGACATTTAAATGTACTCCACATGCCAACTTTGACCAAAACTTTGGCTAGCTCTTTCTCCCTCATTCGAGCTTGGATTTGAGTGTCATTCACACCGTTGGAATCAGGGCGACAAGCACTTCGATTTGGTGCGAGTTTGGGAGCAATCTGACCACTTTGAATTTGACCCTTTCTGAGTTCTCTGGGAGTTCTGCCTGTGTCTGGAGCCACCTTGATCAATCAAGGCAGCTAGCTGCTCTCCAAAATTGCACAGAGAATTTAGGATACCTTCCCCTTGAAAATTGCGTAGAGTAGCCCATCACCGGGCTTACTCTTAGAATTTGCACAGTTTTGGTGGCAACCTTGGTTTCAGTTGAGAAATTGGAGCTTAAGGGGCAACCAGAGCCACTCAGCCTAGAAATTGTACAGAAGCCATCTTGAGGCTTGTTGTGCATTGCATGTGCTAACAAGTTGATCGATTATCTCCATGGCTGTGCAATCTTGCCTTGCATGCATGGCAAATTTTTCCCGATAAATAAAAAAAGAAAAAAGAAAAAAACATCCCTTGTTATTAGGGATCTATTTTTAGTAGTGGGGGATTACATGCAAAAGTCATTTTAGAAACCTCTCACTAAGTGTCAATTTTTCCTAGATTTGTGGCATGCATTTCATAAGCCTCGATTTTGTCAAAAATATTGATTTGATGCTTCAGAGTTCATTCTTCACTTTGATCTTGGATCTCTGGCATTCCCATCACATAGAGGAACCTTTGACATGCTCAACACAACTTTTTCCGGGTAAGTAAGCTTTTCATGTCTTTTGTTGCTTTTATGTCGCTTTTTGTATTTCAGTTTGTGTGAGTGTTGTTTTATTGGTTTTATTGAATGCTTTTTGTTGTTTTAATGCATGTTACCTTGTAGAAGCATTGTTTCAAGTTTTCCATTGCATTTCCTTGTTGTCACATGCATGACATTGCTTCTGCACTGACGGTCACTGTAGCAACAACTTGCTTCATACACTTCGTTGTTTTCCCTTCTCACTGAATCCTGCACTTACTGATTGCATGTATGTTCATTCACTTATATATGCACCCAACTTTGCATTTGCATTCAGTCCTAACTATTTTAGTCGCCCATCGGCGGGTCTGTGTTGCCTTCGCCCATACCTTGCCTTGCCCAACTTGCATTGTGCATTTATGGGATGGAAGGCCTTTCCTTTCTCCCAAAAATTGCACAGAGTTTGCCTCACACTAACCTCCCAGGGTGTGCTATGTGCAATTATGAGAGGCAGTGCCTCAATTGGCCCCCAGAATTACGCGATGCAATTTCCCAAGTTGCAGTCATGCTGACTAAAACTGCACATAACGCAGTTCCGGTCCTCAGGAGGCCAAGTTGGACTATGCTCTACGCATTTTTAGCAGTCAGTTAGTTCACTGGCAGTTCGGGCTGTGCCTTGCACAGTTTTGGCAGTCAGTCTCCCAGCCTCCCAGTGAAAATCATGCAAATTTCTCAGTTAGTCACCCAGGTGTGTTGTATGTCAGTCCTCAAGCTTCTTTTGGTTTTCAACTGACAGTTTTCTTGCCATGAGTGTTGTTTTGTCTCAAGGTAACACAAGTTTTGATCAATCCCTCATCAATACATGTATAATGGCTTCCAAGAGAGCAGGGTCAAAGGACACCATTAAGAGTGCAACTGGAGATGTGGTCAAGCAAGTGTCTATGAGCTTGCCCATCTATGAAGACACTAAGCTGTTCATAGACAAGGATATCGAGATCAAATGGCAGGACATCAATGACATCTTTTCAGGTACCTTTGAGGAGAATCTGAAGGACTGTAGAGTCTATGTCAACATACACAAGTCAAGCTTGTATCGGGTTGCATGCAGGTTTCCTGCATTTCCATGCACGAACATGATCCATTGGATTGTCTCGCATATTGATCTAGAGACAATGGTGTTGAGCAGTGTCAGTGGAACAAAACTTGCTACCTTCAGTGCAGAGGAATTTCAGGAGATGTATCACTTGCTGCAGCCAGTGAACATAATGGATGCACTCTTCACCAGTCCCAGCAACAACCCGAACTCAAGAGACATCTTGAAGAGTTGGGTGAGAGAGTCGTTTAAGTTTAGGACAATCCCCAACCAAGTATACAAGACGAAGACATTGTGCAAGGCTTATCAGTTCTTGGTCATCTTCACATGCCGCTTATACGACTAAGAGATTACAGATACCTTCCTGCAGAGTTGGGTGATTGTGTTGGATCAACTAGCGAACAAAGGAAGACCTTTCAATTGGTTCGAAATGTTGGCTCTCTAGTTGAAGGGGCAACTAACAAATGCCCGACATCCACCGAAGGGTCAGCAAGTAAATATTTTCATGTCCACGTACATACTTGATGTGATCTATGCCCATCAGCAGTTCCTTGGATTGGGTTGGGCATGGACACCTTCAAAAACCTTTGTGAACATCTATTGCAGGTTGTTCTTCGAGTGCAATTTCCATGGAGTTATACTACAACTATCAAACCACTTAGTCACCCCGGTGTATAAGATGAGGTTTAAACAAGATCCACCTTGCAAGTCATAGGCAACGATGGAAGCATTGGTTAACATAGCATATTGGTATGCCTCACCCCTTGGCACCTTCGTCTGAGTGTACATCACAGAGAAGGCTCCACATGTGTTACCGAATTTTTCCATGAATATGATCATGCAAGAGGTTGAATACTAGCAGAGGTTGGGGCGATTGCAAAGGATGTGTCCTCAGGATGAGGAAGGGACAAAGAGCCCATGAATTGAGCTAGAGAGTTGAGAGCGAGAAAGCTGAGAGCTTTAGAGCTAGAGGACCGAGCAGAGGCAAAGCCACCAGAGGTTGGAGGCAGAGCCAGACAGCTAGAGCTCAAGATAGTTGCGTAGAGCTAGAGAGAAAGATAGCTGCACAGAACCAGAGGGTCGATAACTGTAGAGAGCCAGAGAGCGATAGCTACAGAGAGCCGTAGAGCCAAGGATTCAAAGAGATCCACCAGAGGTTGGGAGGACAACGAGAGGTTGGAGGCAAAGCCGCAAAGCCAGAGAGCTTAAAGAAGACTTCTAAGATCCATGAGGCTTTAATGAAGTTCAGAAAAACAAAGAGATCAAATGATCAAGCTATTACTGATGTCCGAAGTGTGTTGAAGACAGAAGAAGGAATTTCAGAGACAGTAAAAGAATTTTGAGGGAGTTGGTGCAAGCCAGAAGCTCAAGATAGCTCGGAGTGCTGATTGAAGGAATCTAGTCCAGAGAAGCCTAGATCTATTTGTAGAGTAAGGACAACAAGGGATAAGATGGTATTATAAACCCATAGGTTCAGTTGTAAACCAATGGAGTTGAGTGTGGAACTTGTAAAAGAATTTAAGCCATAATCCCAAAGAACTTAATCGAGTTGATTAGATCTCAAGGAGACGTAGCCCAAGATATCAAGGTGAACTCCATATTACATTGTTGTCTTCTATGTTTGCTTATTTGCTACATTATTTAATGTTACATGTATTTAAATATCAGCATAAGCAAAGAGCACAAAGCACATAAAATGTCTAAAAACAAACATAAGCATACACCTCTTTCAAGCACTTTTAATTCCGCAATCATCAATCATAAGCATAGATATTGGGAATATATATAAGTTTTGGAGTGGGAGAGATTCTTGTTGACTGACAAGAAGCCTTTAGTCCCCATTTCAGATCAGGTGGACCCCCAATACAAAGGAACCATGCCAATGTGACGTGCGATTGTGATGGCATGGTTCCTTTGTATTGGGGTTCCTATGTAGATTAGGTTGTATGAGATCCAGAATCTCAAGAATGTTGAGGTGAAGATGGAGGAATTCAAGAGGTTCACCTTCGGCACCAGAAGTTTCAATCCATATGACCCACATCGCTTAGTGGAGGACCACTATGCGAGAGTGTATCATCCTTGGATCCACGGGGCATGTCATTGGCCTGAGGAAGACCCATGGAGATATTGCTGCAACTCCTCAAGGCTCAATGAACCATTCAAAGTGGCTGTAGAATGGTTAGCAATGCATAAGGCAACAACATCTCAGAGAGTAGCAACATCAACAACAGTAGAGGGTAGCAAACTTGCGCATGACAAAGGCAAGAGGAAGGTTGCTGATAGTGCAGAGGTGGAGAAAAGTTGCAAGTTCAAAGCATATCCACTTGTATTAAGAGCAGCTTTGGAGATTGAGGCTATTGGGTTGTGTTATATTCTTTCCATGACTAACCCACGTAGTTAACTGGGGGTTAGAGGGGGGGAGGTCACAGGAGTTTGAGGGGTACCCGTAACCCCACTTTATGGGGTCCGGGGCAGCGACCCAAAATTTTCTGGTTTTGGACCCTATGTTAGGTTGGGCGGACCCACCTATGGTTTTGTGGATGATTTTTGCACATGTTTTTTGGACGCGATGGTTTTTGGTCCATGGTTTTGGACGTGATGGTTTTCGGTCCATGGTATTGGATGCTTCGCCATGTATAAATATGCATTGTAACATTGAAAGGAATATAATGAAAAAAAGCTGGTAGTCCCTGTTTTGGGATCCAGGGGAAATCTCTGTGTATATGTGTTTTATGTGTTATGGTCTCACATTATTTATTTTATGTGTTTCAGAATTCGTATGTAGGTAATTTCTGTACGGGGTTAAAACCTACATTTGGTATCAGAGCTGTTTTGACTTCAAGGGGACGCCTTTGTTGCTGAGGGGTTTCACTCGGGCCTGTGGTAAACCTTGTTTAGTGGGAGTTCTACGAGATTGATTTGTTGGTGAAAGAAGATGGCGAGCAGTGGAAAGATAGAGATCGAGAAATTTAATGGTCAAAGTTTTGAGTTGTGGAAACTCAAGATGGAGGATCTGTTGGTGGATAAAGATCAGTGGATTGTGGTAGATCTGGGTACTAAACCAATGGGAGTGTCCGATGAAGAATGGAAGAAGTTGGATAGGAAGGCAAAGAGAACAATACGTTTGTGTGTCTCAGACTCAGTATTGTTGAATGTATTAGGGGAAGCTACAACGAAGGCTTTGTGGGACAAGTTAGGGACTTTGTACCAATCTAAGTCTCTGGTGAATAAACTGTTCCTACAAAAAATACTGTATAACCAAAGGATGAAAGATGGAGACTCGGTGATAGAGAATCTGAATAAATTTAATATTGTGGTAAGTCAGTTAGCATTTGTTGATATTAAAATTTTAGATGAAGATAAGTGTGTCAGTTTGTTGTGTTCTCTACCAGATTCACGGGATAGTCTGGTTATTGCAATAGGTAGCAATGCAACTGCCTTGCAGTTTGATGAAATAGTATCATCCTTGCTGATGGAGGAGATGAGACAGAAAAATATGGAGAGCTAGAATGGTGATGCCTTATCTGTACGAAGATGGTCCCGAAACATAAACAAAAATAAGTCATCGAGTGGGAGATCTAAATCTAGAGGGAGATCTAAATCTCCAGGAAAACATATATAGGTGGTGTGCTGGAAATGCGGAAAGGAAGGGCACAACAAAAGGAACTGCAAATATAAAGCTCCTGACAAAGGAAAGGGATCTAATGATGCTCCATTTGCAGAGGTGAAAACCAGCTCAGATGAAGGTGAGGATGTGTACTTGGCTTCTTCAAGTACACATGTAGATCATGAGGCATGGTTGATTAACTCAGGTGCATCCTTTCACTTCACCCCCCATAGAGAGTGGTTCTGCGAGTGAGAAATACGATGGTGGTGATGTCTTCTTGGGGGATGACAGGAAGGCTAGAATCGTTGGTCGCGGAAAAGTAAAATTGAAGTTGAAAGGTGGAAGGGTTAGAACATTTCTGGGTGTTCTGCATATTCCTGCATTGGCCAGAAATCTGATTTCTGTAAGCAAGTTGGATGTTAGGGTCCCACCCTAACCCCCTTATTCATGTCATGGGATCACGTCATAGTCAAGAGTCAATAAAGCCCATATTAATATTTGTAAGTGGTTAACCCAGTTAG
>APFE030602464.1:1825-19043 GCA_000404065.3 Pinus taeda | reverse complement strand
GCAAACTATATTTTGGGCATGGAAATTAAAAGAGATCGGGCAAAGAGGAAGATCTGGTTAAACCAGAGGAAGTATGTCAAGACAATACTTCAGAGGTTTAATATGTAGGACAGTAAACCAGTGAAGGTTCCTATTCTTGAAGGTGTGAGGTTATCTGCTGAATAGTGTCCCCATACCGACTCTTCTCCTAGTTCATCTGATTACAAACCTCCTTCACCACATATCATCACCATGTCTAGATCCACAGCTAGTGCAGGAACCTAACCTAGTGTTGGCTCCAGTTCTATCTCGGTGGTTACATCAAGCGGAACAGTCTCAGGAACCATTCCAGCATCCCCCATGCTCCCTTTTATGGCTAGGTTAAGTCTATCAGATTTTAGCCAGTTGATAAATGATCCCATACACCATGATGTTGGTTGGCCTGCTATGCCGACTAAGTTTCCCTTAGAGATCCCAAAGTTTGAGGGTAATGCTGGAGAGGATCCTACCAACCATGTCCACTCCTTCCACATGTGGTGTTCATCCAAGTCCATTATTGATGACTCCATTCGTCTTCGGCTCTTCCAACGCACGTTCATTGGAGACGTTGCAAAATGGTATGTAGACCAACCCACCACATCTCGTTCCATTTTTGTGACACTTGCTAAAGTGTTACTCTCATATTTCCAGTTACCTCTCCGGTATGACGCTGGTACAAAGCTATTGACCTCATTCCATCAATCCTCCATCACTCGCCTATCCAACCATCTTCAAGAGTGGTGTAGAAGGAAGAGCACATGTTGTGCCCCGCCCTTCAAAGACCATGTCTATTTACATTGGTTTCTTAGGAGCCTTTTAGCACCCATTGGAAAAGATGTCACATCCCATTTTCTTCAGACAGAGGAAGAAGCTCTCAAAACCGCTCTGAGATATGATCTAATTTATGCACAATCCGGTTATGCCTATATAGTCATTCTAGACCTCCCTCGTCCTGGAGGTGCCAATGCACTGGGGGCATCTCACACCACCACCATTATCGTTGGAAACCTTTCACATCCTTCACCATATACTTAGTAAAGCTATGGCTATCTGCAGGGGCACACTAGTTCCACTAACACTCATGCCCCTCTTGCTAGCAACACGTTTTCAGGCCCCCCACGTGTCTACCAAACCATTTCTCCTCCTTATGCACAACCGAGCGCTCCATCCCCTCAAGCATTAGCACTGCTGCCTCCCATGCATCCTTAGCCGCACCAGTCATCGCCCACTCATGGCCAAGTGTTTGTGCAGTAGAGTGCGACAAATCACCAAAATTCGAAGAAAAAGAATACGAGGAAGGGTAACAAGGGTAACTAAGGTAATCAAGGTAATCCACCTAGTGAATCCCAAGGGAACCAACCTAACACCAAGAACCAACAATAGAGTAGCCAGTCCAAGCAGAACAAGGCTATTTGCACAGACAAGCCTTGTGCATGTTGTGGTGTACATGGCCATTATACACATGAGTGTCCTCTCTTACCCCAGATGCGCTAAATGTGGGAAGCTCAAGCAACTTTTGAGGTCAACAGTCACCTCAAAATCCTACACCATCTCAACCGACAGTGCTCACAAATCATTTCCCTTAGTAAGGATTTGTTGTTACTCAACCTCAACTAGGTCAAGGATCCCATCCCCCCAACCTTCTGGTCCTAGTGACTAACAGATTCTTATGATGAATTCTGATGAGGTTAACCCCTTCGATATTAACCTGCAAACTCAGTCGCATCAATATGACAAGCCATCGACTTCATATGCCACTGAGTCCAAAACCAAAGCATCTGCTGAGCCTCTTACGACACCAATGACCCATTACAGATCCCTCAACCTAAAGTTGAGGCAATTCTCAAGATCCCAAAGGGACCATTACGTCGCAACACAACTTCTAACAAAGCTAACATAGTTACCAATCAAACGAGAAAAGGACCTAATACCCGTTTTTTTGAAGTAGCAAAAAATCACTCGATTTTGAAAAATAGTGATTCACAATACACCTTTTTTTTGGAGCATACTTTTGCCACTTTAAATTTTTTTTATGTATCAAGTATGAATAATTTTTTTAAATGTTAGTGATTTTCATGTTGATTTCGAAAAGTGTTGATGCAACATCAACACATTTTTTTAGATGGCTTATTTTTGACACTTTAAATATTTTTTATGTATCAAGTGTGAATATATTTTTTTGTTAGTGATTTTCATCTTGATTTTGAAAAGTGCTTATGAGCATCAACCCTTTTTGTTTAGAGGGCTTAGTTTTTACACTTTAAATTTTATAATGAATTAAGTGTGGATAATTTCTTTTAAATGTTGGTGACAAAAAAAATTTAAAAAACGTGACAAAAAAAATCAAATGCAAAAAATATATAAAAAAAAGAAAAAGAAAAAACTATAAAAATGTAAAAAAAACCAAAATTAAATCGTAAAAATAAAAAAAATTGAATAAAAATTAACAAAAAAAAATAAAAAAAAAATAAATAAAATAAAAAAATGAAAAAATTCAAAAAAAAATATATATAATTTAAAGAAAAACAAATTACACCAAAAAAATTCTAAAAAACATTTTTTTTAAAGCTTAAAAAAAACAATAAAAAATAAAAGCCCTCATTAGAAAAAAAAACCTAAAATAATTTACAAAAAAAATTAAAATAAAAATAAAATAATTAAGAAAAAATCAATTAAAAAAAATTAAAAAAAAACAAATTCAAATAGAAAATAAAATAAAATAAAAATTTTAAGAATTATTTAAAAAAAATAAAAGGCAAAAAAATTCAAAACAATTAAAAAAAAAATAATTATAAAAATTAAAAAACAAAATTTCAAAAAAAAATCTCAAACAATTAAAATAAAAATAAATTTAAATTTAAAATTAAAAATATTCAAATTAAAAAATTAAAAAAAAACTATATTAGGAAAAAATTTTATTTATTTATTTATTTTTTTTTTTAAAATAACCCCCTCGCTTAGCGGCACCCCACCGCTTCCCTCTCCCTCCTCACCGCCTCGTTCCGCCACTGCAGCCCCTCTCCTCTCCTCCTCCTCCTCCTCACCCCACGTCATCCCTCCCTCTCCCTACTCCCCCTCCCTTCCCTACTCCCCTTCCCGTCCTCCTCACCCGACTCTCCCCTCCTCACCCGACTCTCCCCAGCCCCAGCCAACAGCCTCTTGGCCATTGGCTAAGGCCTGGGCGGGCAGGGGGGCTGCGCTCAAACACCCATCGTAGCAATTTGGTATGTAAAATGCGGCTCAACAACATCCCAGCCGAGTATCCTAACAACCAAGAAATAAAAAAAATGATAACTGCCAACCATTGTAGCCTTAAAGGTATGTCACGACCATTTATTGTTTCAGGATTGATTTCATTACACTCTCCCTCCACCTCCATTTTAGCATACGAGAAGAAACTTGTGAAATCCTCCCGCCAAACTCCAAGTGAGAGATCTAGTTCTCAAGTTTAATATTTTGATTAAGAATACATATACATATATAAAAGTCTAGGTAATTACGCTAAGGTATAAGCTATCTACGTTGAAGTTTGTTCATCCAAACAATTAATTATGTCAATTTGTCCGTTGGGTTTCTAGGTCTCTATTCAAACTGTTATTTTAATTTCACAGTGCCGGTTTTGCATTCTCCTTACAAAATGATATTTTGATTTATGTTTTCTTTTGGGCTCTCTCCTTCGTTATTGTAAATTTTGTTTGTTGTTGGAGTCGCTATCTCCATCCAAACTATTATTATAGTTTTTGTTTATTTGTTTTGTTTTTCTCCTACTAAAATTGTTTTATTTCTGTTTTTTTTTAATATAGGTTTTTTTAATATTTTTTTTTAATTAATATTAATTTTTTTTAAATTAAAATTTATAATTTATAATTTATATATAATATACGATATATATAATATATATTTCAACTTAAAAAATGGTTTTTATTTTTATTTATTTTTTCTCAATATCTTTTTCTTTTTTTTTCACTGCTAAAATCCGTAATTTTTCATTAATTCATAGAAAAATTACATATTGTAGATGCCGATTGCATACGCTGTAACTAAGTCACCACGGACTGGCACAAAAATAAACTATGAGCTGTCTAGATACACCACACAGGGCGATCTGCCATAATATCAATTGTGAAAGTCTTTTATATGCCTGTATAAGCCTGTATATAAGTCACGCAGGGCCCTTTCAAAATAGAAAACTATTGTATATGTCTATGTACATTAGCAAAAAAATTTCATGTTTTTATAGTAATTTAACAAAAAAACCGATAGTAATCAAGGGCTTATGTCCCTCTAGTAATGTTGGTCTATATATGGCCGATGAAAATAGCGGTATTCATTTGTCCCCCTCTGCTCTTGTATCAACCACTCTCCTCTGGGTAATGCCGAGGCCTCCTTGGATAGTTGGTCAGCACTGCTGTTATGCTCCCTGTAGATATATTGTTAAATTCTGCCTTGAAAATATTAACTTCATTCAATATATTACTGAGTGTGTGTATGTGACATGCAGTAATGTCATTGAACCAGTTTATGATGATCTTTGAGTCTCCAAAAATATTTAAATTGTTGCAATGTTGTCCCAAGGAGAAATGCAGTAAGTGGTGGAGGGTAAAGAGTTCCGCGAAATTATTGGTTCCAACTCCTAAACCCATCTTGAATTTGTAGAAATGTTGATCACTGATATAAAGAATGAAACCTCCACCACAGCCCCGTTGATTAGCAGCACCATCAAAGAAGGCCCAAGGAGTGCTTTTGTCAATGATAGGAGGGGCATGAGGTCTGTTCTCTCTGGGTGGCAGAGGGTCGGGCAATTCATTATAAGCTGAGACTATACCAACTGCAATGTGAGGCCAACATGCTGGTCTATTATCAAATATGAAGCGATTACGGGCCAGCCAGATATACCAACTGACAATCAAGGGGAGGCTCTGAAGTTTGGATCCCTTGTGTCTATTAGACCAGTCATCCCAAGCACTACAAATTTCATTGCCAGCCCATTGCCCAGTAAATCGAATAGAGGAGGATAAGATTTGCCAAAGAGAGTGCATGGCTATGCAATGCAAAAAGAGGTGATCGGTCGATTCAGATGAGCATTTGCATAGGATACACCAGGTTGGCCCATAAAAAGATCTGTGAGAAAGGTGTTCCCCCGTGGGTACTTTATCTCTAAGAAAACACCAGAAGAATAATTTGATGCGCGGCGGTGCTATGAGTTTCCAAATGTTTCTCCACCAACTTAAAATCTGTTCTGGCTTTTTGTGGTGAATCAAGGAAATATATCCTGACTTTGGAGAGTATATGCCATTCTCCGCCTGACACCATACTGGTTCTCAAAATACAGATCTCATTGCCCTGATGATGGACTCACCTAGCTAGTCCGAAACGTTGGTTTCATAAATTGCTCACAGGTTCTTCCACTATCATATAAACCACACTAGTTCGTCTGGGCCCTCTTTTATCCTGATGTGAGATTCAAATAGCGCAGATATATAATCCTACCATTCCTGGTGCCATCAAGGGGGTAGATCCAGTTGACGAGCAGATTTCCATGCTTGTGAAAAAATACCTGTGTTTTGTAGATCTGCAATGTGTGAAATAACCGTGATCTCATGGGAGTGAAGATGTTGTATGAGGTCTCTAGAAAGTAGATGTCTTCCTCCACCTCTTATCCAAGGATCCAGACCTATCCGAGCCAGGGAACCATCGTTAATTCTCCACACCAGATTGTCTTTAATATGGGGAAGGGAATGAAGCAGTGCCTTCCATATGGATGAGATGCCTGCCGTCGGCCAACTAGGCAGTCGAACCCAATCCATAATATTCTGTGGCCAGATGTATTTAAGATATGAGATATAGGTCCATAGATTTTGACTAGTCAGCAGGGTCTAGCCCATTTTTGCAGCAAGGGCTTGTGCAAATAGAGGGAGATCTTTTATACCCCATCCTCCCCATTTCTTTGGCAATGCAATCTTTTTCCAGCTAATCCAGGCAATTTTTTTTTTTTGTCTTGATTCCCGTTCCAAAGATATCAGTTGCACAATTGCTGCAGATGAGATAGGATATTCCTGGGGATCCATGCAAGTGCCATCCAGAAAACTGGGGTAGCCTCCAGGACCGATTTGATAAGGACAAGCCTGCCCGCCCTGGATAAATATCTATGACTCCAGACAGACAATCTTTTCTCCAGTTTTGTAACAAGCCAGACCCAATCTGCAATCTTTTGACATGTAGGTTTTAACAAGAATCCCAGATATTTGAGACCTCTATCCAAAGGGTGGATACAGTAAGGAAAGAGCTGATGTGCAAAATGGGATTCATGGATGGAAGTTCGAGTGAAGATGATGGTAGATTTTGATTGATTAGCTAGCATCCTAGTGGCAGACGAGAAAAGGAGTAGAGTCTTGGAGAAAGTACAGGAATCCCGAATGCTGCCATCCAGCAGGATAAGCACGTCATCCACAAAGAGGAGAGGAGTAAGAAAGCAATCGTCATAAATCTTGAGGCCACAAAGGTCTCCTTCCCTCTTAGCGATGCAATCAGGCGACTGAGACCCTCCATGACAATTAGAAAGAGGAGAGGAGATAGAGAGCAGCCCTGTCTTAGCCCCCTTTCAAAATGGAAGAAATGAGAAGTCGAGCTGTTTATGAGGACACTGAAAGTGGGTGTGGTAATGTAGGCCATGATCCAAATAATGTAATTATGAGGAAATCCCAAATGGGTGAGAAGAATCTTAATGTAAAGCCATCTGAACCGATCGAAAGCTTTAGACAGGTCAATTTTGAGAATGATGCCCTTTAGATGTCTGGTCCAAATAGAATGGATGGCTTCCTGCGCTAATCCAATGGCTTCATGAATCTGTTTGGACTCAAGGAAGGCAAATTGTTGAGGTGCAATATGCCGGGAGAGAATAGGTCTGAGTCTGTTAGTAATGATCTTAGATATAATCTTGTCTAGGTAGTTGCACAAGGATATAGGCCTATAATCATTGAAAGAGGATGGAGAATCAGATTTAGGAATGAGGGCAATGAAAGTCGAGTTGATGGCATGGTATAGAGATCCTGTGGTTCTACTCTCCTCCACAACTTTCAATAGGTCCTGCCCCAAGATCTCATAGAAAGCAAGATAGAATTCAATGGTCCAACCATCCGAGCCTGGACCTTTGTCCTTCTTGAACCATTTTAACGTGCCTTCAAGTTCGCCAGAAGTAACCGGTGCATAAAGCTCTTCGGCTTCATCCTCATTAACAAATCTTGGAAAATGACCAGCCACATTGATAATATTAGCAAGATTTGCTCCAGGAGGGCTCTTATAAAGGTTCCAGAAGTGAGTAGTGCCAAGGTTGGAGAGCTGTTGAAAGAGTCAACAAATCCTCCCTCAGGTAGTGGAAGATTCCAAATGGTATTTGAAACCTTTCTCCCCTTTGCATAGTTTTGAAAGAACCTAGTGTTGTCATCACCAACTTTCAGCCAAATGGCTCTACTCCTTAATCTCAGGGATTCCTCGCGCTCCTTTAGTATGTGTGCCTTCTGATTTTCCAACTCAATCAAATGTGACTTTTCTTCTGCAGAGATGAATTCCAGACTTCTTTCATTGAGCAAAGAGCTCAGCTGAGATTCAATTTGGGACAGCTGTGAGTTCTCCCGAATAAGCTTCTCCCTAGCCCAATTAATAGAGAGGTGCTTGATCTTGGAAAGGTTATTACAAAAACCTTTTGCCAATGATTCAGCTCTATTGATGGGGTTGGTAGCCCAGAAATCCGAAACCATACTGATCTAGGAAGGGTTTTGCAACCAGACATGGTTGAATTTAAATGGGGCTTTAGGTTTATGGTGAGGTCCATGGATCTCTAGATAGATAGGGGAACGATCCGATATGCCCCTTGAGCCCACCCATTGTTTGTAGTGGTGCAGATACTGTAAGAGCGGGCTCTTCATTAAAAATCTGTCTAGTCTATGAGCTAGTGCAGCTTCACCCACCCTTCTATTTCTCCGAGTGGGGAGAGGTTTGTGCATGGGAACATCTACAAAATTTGTCTATTCCAATAGATTTGTTGTGTGCCGTGAGATAGCATCCACCTGTCTCGAAGACCCCCAAGATTCTCTGAAACCCAAGGAAAAATTTAAATCCCCTCCGATGATAATGTGATCAGAAGCAAGGATCGAGAGGGTTAAAGAATGTTGCCAGAAATGTTCCCTCTAATGACAAGGTCCATATACATTCATGATCCGAAGGTTTTTACCGAGCTCAGCCGAGAAAATATCAATGCCCATGAATCCCGTACCCCCCCATGATGCATCAACCCTGATGGAACGTGGGTTGTATCCAATGGCCAGTCCCCCTGATCTCCCTACAACATCTATAGCCACAAAAGTCCAGCTCGGGGCTAGAGATTGTAGGGAGTGGGTGATGTGATCAGCCAGACCAAGTGTTTCTTGTAGCAGTGTAATATCAATCGATTCTACCTCAAAAAGTCTCTGCAAGGCTAGTTTCTTGGAGGCAGTAGCCATGCCCCTGCAATTAAAAGACAGACAATTCATGGGGGAACTCCTCTCGGGGTGTTCACAACTCTAAGGACCCCGTCAAGAGTGGATTGGTGGCCAAAGGCTACCTCCGCCCAACGCGCTTTTTGGCTTTGGAGAGATCAGACTTCCTCCCCCGGGATGACAATGGAACTGAACCAGGAAGGGTGAGGCCTAAACCAGTCTGTCGAACCAGGGTACCATTGGTGAGGGTTCTGGAGCGGAGGAAATAATGATGTGAAGGTGAGACCCCAGAGGATGACAGCGAGATGGAGGAAGTAGAAGGTGATAGCAGAGAAGGGGCAATAGTGGCAATAAGAGGAGGGGTCGACATGATGCAGTATGCCATGGAGGTATGAACAGAAGATGCAACAACAGATGTTCTATAATCAAAAGATGAGGTAGAAGAGATCAGAGTAATACCTGAAACTTTCGCGGCTTCTGCAGCAGCTTGAGCCCTGGTCAGTAACGACGATATTGGTCTCTGTCCAGCCTCCACCGGCTTGTGAATAGGAGAATTTGCTGAAAGGGTAGGACCCGTGGCAGGGGGATGTGAAGCAACCGACAAATTTACTCTGGATGGAACATGTGTTGTCTTTGGGGTATCCTCTGATTTCCTGTTGAGCGGGCAATCTTTGAAGAGATGTCCCACCTTGTGGTAGTGTCTGCAGTGGAATGGAACCCCTTCATAATCCAAGATCTGGACCCTGATGTACTTTCCCCATTGAAGTGTAATGTTCTCCTCTAAGCCCTCGCGAGTGTCCAAGTGGACCAGAATGTGAGCAAGGGTTCGATTTTTCGATTCTACAAAAGTACGGTCGTGGTCCAAATATGTGCCCAGAGCATTTCCAATCCTGATAAAGACTTCCTCACACCAGTACTGTAATGGGAGCCCTGGCAAGCGAACCTAAAGAGGTCCTGTCCCGATTTGTTCTCGCTCAGGGTCAAATAACAGACTCCACTGCTTGAGGAGGACTAAAGCCATTTCGATGTGCCAGTACCTGGCAAGTACCAAATCAGTATAGTTTTCCTTTGCAAAGTGTAAAGAGAACCACCCCCTGGGCAGGACATGAACCTCAGGCAGTTCCTTCAGCAAGCCACCCCATATCTCCCTGACCCATTGGGTCAATCTGTTGGCCGAGTACGCTCTACCTCCCACATGTCCAACAAGCACCATACTAGCCATAATAGCAGCCTCCCCTATTGTAGAGGTCTCGCCAAATCTGATGGTGATATCCTTTGTGGTAGCCTTTACGCAGTTGGTCTTCCTCTTTCCCAAGCGAGGAGCAGAAGGGTGGTCCACCAAAGGGTTTGGGACTCCTTCCGGGGGAGTAAGTTTTGCAGATTTAACCTTCACCGTGGGGGTCTCAAAACAACCCGACGGTAGGTGAGTCGAGGAAGGAGGGTTTGCCGCTTCAGAAACCGGGATGTCCACAGGGGGCACAGAGAAAAACGTTGAAAAAGATGGATGAGGGTCAAATGAGGGCGATGGGGGGGTGTTCACGGATAATATGTGCAGGGTGCCCAGTGAAAGTGGAGGGACATCCAAGGCAGGTGATTCAAGCGAGAGTGACCCGGAGAGAGGAGGCACAGAGCAATGCCTAGGGAAAGAGACCACTGGCGACGATAAGGGCAGTGCCGGTTTATGAAACGAAAGTGAGGTAGATATCGATGAGGAGAAACAGGGGTTCCAAAAATGACACAGTCCGGAAAGGGCTCCTCGGAATAATCGACCTCTTCAACCTCCATAGTGTCCCCCATGTTCCTAACCAGAAATCGACAGCTGAAAGCGATGGGTAAGAAAACAGAAAACTGTGGGCAGCAGTAGATGGTGACGGTACAGGGTTCTAGCAGACTACAGTAAATTGCAGTAAAACCCTAGGGTTTTACCCTAAACCCGCACGGACGACCATCACTTCCCCCCCTATATTCTTAATATATATATAATTATTTTTTACATTTTTATGGTTTTTTTTATATTTTTTATTTTTTATATTTATTGATGTTTAATTTATTTTTTGTCATGAATCGTTCCCCTTTGCCCACCCCTAGCCGGTTGTGCTTAGGGGTGGATGGGAATTTTTTTGTCTTTTAACTGTTTTTTCTTTTAAATTTTCTTATGGTAATGGTTACATTTATTTTTGTTCATTTTATAGTTTTTTTTTTTTTTTTACTATATATTTTATTATTGATTTTTTTGTCTGTATTGTTATGTTTTATTACTTGTTATTATTTTTTTTTTATTTATTTTTTCAATATTTGAATTTTTGTTTTCTTTTGTATTTTTGTGTTTTTTTTTTATTGGTTTTTTTTCAATATTTGAATTTTTACATTTCAATATATTGATTTTTTTGTCATGTTTATTACTGTTTATTATTATTTTTTTTTTTTTTCAATATTTGAATTTTTGTTTTCTTATGTATCTTTCATATATATATATATATGGGGTCCGTGTCCATGTTTGTCTAGCAACCCGATCCCATTATGTGCAATTTGATAGTTGATTTTAAATTTTTCATTATAATGAGTCGAGTCTGCCCCACAATGTGTTAATTTCATGGTTGGTCTTTAAGTTTTCATTACAATGGGTTGAACTCACCTACACTACGTGTCAATTTGAGAGTTGATTTTTTTTTTTTTTTGCAATGTATCAAGTTGGCTTAGGCTAAGATTTTAAAATCGCTATACATTAACATTTAAAAAAATTACTCTTGGTATAATAACTCGTTCATTCAGGTGTTCATTTTTAAAGTTTTTTTAGTCATAATTTTTTCTCCATAATGTCATGCTTGAAATATTTTGAAAACTTAAGATTGTTTTGTAGTCATAATCTTTGGTTTTAATTCCATGGTTGAAAAGTTGTCAAGATTTTAATGCTTTTCTAAGTCGTGATATTTTATCTTTAATGTTATGGTTGAAAACAATTGTAAATTTTTTTTTCTTAGCACCATGCTTGAAAATTGTTGGAATTTTAAGGTTTTTCAAATAAGTGATATTTTAAATTTAATGTCATACATAAAAATCATTGGAATTTTAAGGCTTTTCAAAGACGTGATATTTTATCGTTAATGTCATGCTTAAAAATCGTTGGAAATTTGAAGTTTTTCAGAGTCATGATATTTTATTTTTAACGTCATTATTAAAAAATGTTGAAAATGTACCCTGAAAAAAAAGACGTTATTTCGACATCAACATTTTTCGATTTCAAGGTGTTTTTTTCACCAAACAAAATGTCTTTTTATTGTTTTTTACTGTTATTTTTAAAAGATATTGAAAATTTACTCCGAAAAAATGGTGATGCACAATCAACACTTTTTATTTTTGGGTTGTTTTTTCATGTTTTTTTGGGATTTTTGGGCTCGAGTACCCATTTTGAGGTAATAGTTCCCGTTTGATCGATAACTATGTTAGCTTCCCATACATACAATATAGTAGATGACTTGGCACAATCACGTGCTACCATGTCGATGCTGGAAGTACTCCAGTCGTGCCCATCTCAAAAGAAAGCTCTACTAACTACTTTGGGCACAATAGATCCTTTCGAAAATCGTTTGATTGTCTTCCTAGTTGATACATTAAAACATCCCCCATTACCTTCATCTGTTTCTTTCCAAATACCAGTCCGAGTCCATAATTCCATCATCTCTCGATGCATTATTAACTAAGATGCATCCACCTGTGTGATGTCTGCTGCTGTTTGGAAACAACTTAAGTCACCTGAGTTGTCCCCCTCCACCATCACTTTGCGTGCCTGTGATGGACACTCCTCCCAACCTCTTGGCATGTACTGCAACTGTCTAGTGACCCTTGCGGGTAAGACTATCCATGTAGACATTGAGGTTATTGATGCCCCTTTATATTACAATACCCTCTTGGGTAGTAATTACACATATGCCATGTCAGTTGTCGCATTTGTGGTTTTCCGCAAGATGTGCTTCCCCCATGAAAGGAAGATCGTTACCATCGATCAGTTGACATACTATGAGCCAACATCCGTGACCTCCCCTGAGTCCATTATCTCGTTAATGTCAGATAAGTAGTCTTCAAATCCTCTCACCGGGGTTTCACTCGGAGTCTACAAAGATGACTCATTATTGGGTTCTTTCCCTGGTCCTCCCCCTCTCATCTCAAAGCCTAACTCTATGAGTGTTTGCATGTTATAAGCGTCACAGGCTACTCTCAAGCAGTCTGGTACATCCAATCAACAATGAGCTCCTCAACACCCTGATGTTGCCATCCTAGCTGATCCCTTTGGATCCACTCCTCTAGGACCCCCTCTGTTTGTGGGTGCCTCTCCTATGTTTCCACCAGGAACTGTTCCTCCAGGTTTAAACCATCTAGGAGATATTCCACCGGGACATTACCCTATAGGCAAAATACCTTTCTTATTCCCCCATCCGGGAGTATTTTATGTCCTTTTCATGGCTACACTGGTCCTTCCTAACATGACTTTAGGGATCCCAGTATGGTACATCGACCCCCCTGCAAGTATTCTGCCTGGTCAGCTAAGACCTTATCATGCTTTGACCTCGGTTCAACCAATCCCTACGGCCCCTGCCGCTACTTCAGTTCCATCACAACATAAACAAGAACCCACTCTTGTTGCGAAAGAATCCAGACAGGGGGGCAAAGCTAAGAGGAAAGAACCTAAGGACAAAACTCCCCAAGCTCCTCCAGCCCCCAAGGTCCCAAAGTCATCACCTCCATGCGCTTTGTGTAAACTTTTTGGGCATGCCACCAATAATTGTCCCGAACTTCCTAAACTCAAACGTTTGGTTCATGAAACATTCCATGAGTCAAATATACCTAAGGTCCATGTTACCTTACCAGGTCCAGCCAAGAAACTCAACACGTTATGCACAAATCACCCTTGTGCCTTGTGCGATCATCATGGTCATTATTCCCATTATTGCCCTTGTCTCGATGAATTTCGCGATTGCCTTGAGGCGCTTCGCGAATACAAGGCCACTCGTAATGGAACACCTACTCCTCTACCCGTGGATTTTGGTATCACTAGTAAATTAGAACATGGGGACTCTGGTCCCACCATCGTGATCCCTCCCCCTGATGTCGAGATGACGGACACCATGGTCCATATCCTTTACCTGTCATCATCCTTGAGTTCCTTGCAAGAAAATCTTTCTGAGGTTTCTATGTGAACTTCTATCGAACCCCTTTCGACGGAATCCCAAGTCTCAACATCCATAGATCCTTCATCTACTAGCTCATCGTCTACCATTACAGATGATGCATATGTGAACCTTCTTTCTCAGGTTGATGCACCAGGTACCACCCCTGCATCTTGTAGTCAGTCTTCCTCCCACACGCCCATCTTACATTATGATGAGGACATCATGGAAGGTTTGTCTGCCCCTAATTACCCTTGCACTTAGGCAAGGGGGCATATTTTACGGAGGATTCTGAGGGCCATTTCCTTCCAAATTTTCCCAGTGCACTCTACCTCAAGAAATGTCTCTCATATCACATCCCTTTGATTTTCGTGTCTTTATTTCTGCCATGAAGTTAGGTAGATTGCATCATCTCATCTGTTGTCTTTTACACCTTTCAGATGGATCCATCATCCACACCGTATATCGGTCATGCCGATAGTGCGAGTCACTTCTCCTAGAATCTAGTCATGGCAACCTAGGCCATTTTTACCCCCTTGCATACGTTAGTCCTTTTGAACAGCGTGTGCATTGGATCTGCCACCAATAACCAGGCTGAATATGATGGAGTGATAGGTTTGTTAGTCGACACCCTTTGTCATCGTATCCTTCATCTTCATGTTCGTTTAGATTCCCTTGCTACTTGTCATGCAATTGAATGGTGTATCATGTGCATAACCAAGTCCTATTTAGAAAATATCTACAAGTTAAGTTGTTGGTATGTGAATTTGAATCCATTACTTTCAGTCATGTTCCTAGAGCCCAAAATAACTTTGTAGTTACCATTGCAAATAACATTCTATATTGGCATTTATCACATATATACCATAGAAGACAACCATAAACGAAACACATCGTGAACCATCATCGTCATATAAAAATGCATAATCATATTATGTATCACATAAAACATATAAGTGTTTGGATCCCTTAGCTCTAAATACATTTGGTACACCCATAACATACTTGGCGGGGGGGTGTGGGGGGGGGGCGCACATAGGCCCCTACATCTTCATTATCATCCTTTGGAGGATCTTGTGCGAAGTTCAGCTGAGATGTTTGATTCCCCTTTTCGAGCACTCAGAACACAATGGCGCTCCACAAACTCCTCCTACTAGGGGGCATAATTCCCACCTTTGCATACCAAATCAGTCCCCTCCATCACATATGTTTGTGGGAAGTATCCCATGCTTGGGGGCATGATGTTTTTCCCTTAGCCATCTACTTAATTGATTAACATAAGTCTCGACCTAGATCCCATTGGATCTAGGTATGGTCGATTATCCTCCCATTCCTTAGATAGTTTGTTCCACTGGCCTCTTCGGAGAGCCATATGCACATAGCATATCGTAGAAGTTTGATATGTTATCTTCAAATATTCTACTCTATGTCCACATAGTCCCCATGTTCGACTTAGTGGGTGAGAATGATTCTAGACCTCCTCTAGTAATTCATTCCCGTTTTCCTCTTCCCTTAATTATTCACCAGGAACCATCATTCCAAGAAGCATTAAGGCCATCTTTAGATAAGAAAGGCCACTTTCCTAAAAGTTGTAGACCCCGATTCCAATGGTTGGGTTGTTCACTATGCTCTCCATAAGATTTAGGGTCTTCTCCTCCTCTCAAATTGGAGGGAAAACACCCTTTTATTGAAAAACCCATAGTTTTTCTGTCGCACATTGTGACAAAACTATAGCTCAGTTTGACGAACCATCAACATCATTGGAAATCTCTCATCAAGTATTATAATGGGTCTTTCTCAATTTTTGATGGTTTGATACTTCATTAGGAAGTCATTTTTCCAAGAAGTGTCACTTCGTCGCCTATCAAAATCGAATTTCTTCATATGCGACACTTGTACTTTTGGGACCACCTTCTCTTGGCGCTTGTTATCTCACATGTCGATTTTTGTCAAGAGTAGCCATTATTTACTCATGCTTTCATGGTCCCCACCGGGTCTATTATGGGTGGCAACATCATTGAGTCACCCTTGTTCAGAGCATCCGTGATGAGTCACCTTTGCATCCATGGAGTGTGTTTCACATCCCATTATATCATGTCACATTATTCCATCCATATTTGCATACTGTTCATCCTATGTTGCCCATTTTGGCCTCCAGTCATACTGTCCCCATCCCCTCCGGAGTTGAGTCAGTCGCTGCCAGGTCAACCATGCACTTTATGCTCTGACAAGGGGAGTCATCTGTTTGTCCCCCAGTACCACATTTTTCATTGTCCCTGGTGTCAGTCCATTAGTCACATTACTATTTTCCCTCATGCATTAGTTGAGGATCCTCATTGCCTCACCTATTGCGGGCCCTATTCTATCGACATCACCTCAATTATTCCAGAAGAATGACCTAGAGGGCAGTGTATCTTGGTTCCAACTTCCATTCTTGTTTGGTTCCTTAGATTGAGTAGAGGGACTCATTATTTCCCTTTGAATTGGTTGTTTCATGTTCATGATTCATACACTTGATGGTCTAGTGATGCAACAGATTGTACCAGTGAATCCCGAGTGTGTGTGAGATGTTTAAGACCTCATGAGGGGGTAGCCCTTCAGGTAGCCCCCACATGCTCGGATGCATTCCTATTATGCTACAGCCTCAGATGCAATTCAATAGATTTGATGGGTTCGGTTCCTACTGATCACAGTGTTCATAGCATGCACGTCTCCTTCACATGATGCATTCAGTTTTGCAGAGCCCTTCCCTATTCAACAAGGCTTCTTCATTTGTTCTACCCTCCCTCCCACCCATTTTTTGAGGGAAGGGCCATTATATCTCATGTACTTAGATGATATTGTATTCAGTCTTGGCTCATGTTTTTTCTAGGTGCATTATGTATATGGGACACATTGTATTATTTACTGGCTCAATTATGCCAGCATGTCATGTACCATTCAACATGTACTTCATTGCTCAGTTTTATGTTTCTGGGTGCACCATTATTTTTGTACTAAGTTATCTTAATGAGTATAGGTATCCCCCCCCTCCTCATTGAGGTCCGATACCACAATATAAAATGAGACTTCCATTGGTTTCGCCCCTTCTACCCCTATCCTCTTTCGCTTCAACTTTAATGCTCTCTCTCTCTCTCTATGACTCCACTGTGTTGTCTAGTGATTGTGTCTTTACAATGTACTTTGGTCATACGTTTTGCTCCTAACACTCGTATGTTGGGGGCCAATATATTATCACCAAAAAATTGACCATCTAGCCTAATTTACTAGATGGATCGAAGTACACCATGTGAAGCCAATTTTACCATAGTACAATTGCTTTCACTGTGAGAAATTACTTAATAAACCACCTTTGTCAAGTAATTTATAGTTAAACCCATGAAGAATAATTAAATAAATCACTATTTATTTGATTTTCTTATAGGAATAATTAATTAAACCATTGTTCAATTTTTATTCCTTGTCATATTTGACCCAATTATGAAAAATCAACAGATAGATTATTAATATTATTATTTTTCTCTAGGAATAATTAATTAATCACTAATTAATTATTATTCC
>APFE030602462.1:18170-44496 GCA_000404065.3 Pinus taeda | reverse complement strand
GAAAAACTAACTGAGCATCTTCTGAAACTCAATTTCAATCATTTTGATCTTGATGATGCAACTTTATTTGTCAAGAAAGTTGGAAAAACAGTTGTATATCTTGTGGTATATGTATATGATATTTTAATGACAGGGAGCAATGAAAGCTACATTGCATCCATAAAGAAGGAATTGGGGAAAAGTTTTGAAATGACTGATTTGGGCTATGTTCATTACTATCTTGGCATTGAAGTAACCCAAAATCCAAAGTCCATATTTCTTTCTCAAGATAAATACATTTGAGATTTGTTGAACAGGTTTGGCATGACAGAGTGCAATCCTCTTACTACTCCAATGGAACAAAACTTAAAGCTCACATCTATTGAAGGAAAGGAATTTGAGGATGCAACAAAGTATAGACAACTTGTAGGAAGTCTCAACTACCTAACTACTACTAGACCAGACATTTCATTTGTTGTTGGAATCCTCTCCAGGTTTATGCAAAAGCTTTGTGAGCGACATTGGTCTGCTGCAAAAAGAGTTCTAAAGTACTTGAAGGGAACTCAATACTTTGGAATCAAGTACACACAGGTGGATGACTTCAGTTTGATCGGATACTCTGATTCAGACTTCGATGGAGACAAAGAAACTGGGGTGTCTACTTCAAGATATGTTATGAGTCTTGGATGAGGAACTATTTCCTGGAGATCACGCAAACAATCAGTTCCAGCAAATTCCACAATAGAAGTAGAATACATGGCAGCAGCTGAAGCAACAAAAGGAATTGTGTGGCTCAGGAAAATTGTTGAAGATTTGCAGGTAAAACAAGTACAAACAACTCCACTCATGATTAACAACACCTCTGCAATAAAGTTGGCCAAGAACCCAAAGTTCCATGATCGAACAAAGCACATCAATATTAAATATCTTCTGATCCGACATCATGTTGAGGCAAAAACAATCCATCTCCGTCATTGTTCCACAAATGAGCAAATTGCAGACATCTTCACCAAAGCGCTTGGAAGAGAAAATCTTGAAAGATTTAGAACAATGCTTGGACTCACCAACATCCCTTCAGATTAAGGGGGGGAATGTTGACACTAATCCTCACGATTGGGTGAATTCATGTAAACAATTAAATTAGGAATGTGAACGGTCATCAGGAGATGAACTGAACAATCACACCCTTTTGTTTATAACAATAACATACCTAATGGAATAAACGAATTAGTTTTTTTGCCTAATGGAGTTATTGTCTGGCCTGACATAGTCAATGCTTGAACACCAACTTTTGGTGGTCCAAAAGCTTTTTCAGTAGGAAGGCCGTGATTCAAATTGGATCCATGAAAATTTCAAAGTTCTATGAATATATCAAATCATGACAGACTTCAAAAACATGTGAACAACGAGCTATCAGGAAGACCTATGGATAGCAGTAGTTTGTAGCTAGCAAGGAACAATGAGGACCTCAGTCAAAGCACACTGATCGAGGCTCGTGGAGACCATGCAAGACAAAAACTAGTAGTTGGGAAGTCTGGATTAGAAAATAGAGGCCGTTTCTGATGCATGATTAGCTGTGCATCGCTGGGCGAAACCACTTCAAATGGAAAGGCTCCAAGCACTTAGTCACAAGCGAAGCTAGAAAACCATGGGAAAAGCATTAAAGCGAAAGGCAGGTCTCATGATCGAATACCGGCAGAATATCAGAGGCATTTTGGGCGATAAGCAGAATTTTCAAGAGACCCAACGATTCCATACAACGAACGATGCGTGTCCGGAAGATGTGAGAGAAAATTGCCTCTCATCATGGGCTAGCATCTGAGCAAGTCAACCACATGATAAGAGTGAACACCGTAGGATCTGGGGGTTCTAGATATAATGGCAGAGGTTGCGCCCGATGGGAAACTAGATTAGGAGGGAGAAATTAAGCTGCAACATATAAAAGTCTGAAGTCTGATTTGATCGCTGAGCTGGAAGATGAATCATTACACAGAGTAATCAAAATACTGAACCATTTGAGGAAGAGATGGCACAATTTGTGAGAGGACAAGTGGCCACTTCCCTATGAGACGTTACATAGTGGCGATGACACAGAGGCAAGGAACTCCAAGCGAACATCAGCAGGTGATCTAAAGAGGCGGAAGAGGAAACGAATAGTCATGAGACATATTGGCTTTAAGCCGTGAATAGACAAAAGAACAAAAACGAGCGAGACAGGAAAAGGAGGGACTGTCAGAAAGAAGAGAATAGTGAAGAAGGATACAAAATAGATAGAAGTAGACGCAGAGAGCTGAGGGTACCTATAGTGCTAAGGCAGCACCGAGTAGACAGAAGGCTTGAGAGGTTCAAGAAATCCATGTGAGGATATTTGTCGAGAACTGAGTACCAAATTGGACTCGTCCCATCAAGACCAGTTGAGGTCAAGACTCAGTAAGGGGGAGTCTATGCACTCTAGTGGCTTGGGGAATCCAAGAACCACCCTACTAAGCATTATCTATTTCAGGAGACTCGGATTGAGCTTCTCATTGTAAACAATCTCCTTTAAAGACACAATAGAGGATGGCCACCACTGGAAGCTAGACTGGAGATGTAGCCCACGAGGATTGGGTGAACTCCTTATTAATTTGTTGTGTTCTTGTACTTGCTTACTGTGTTTCTCCCATTGTTTTCCATTTTCCAGTGTCTATGTATTTTGCAGTATGATCAGTCTGTTGCCTAAGATAAAATAGACACACACCAATACATGAGTCTGTAATACCTTCATTCATTAATTAACTAACTGAGATCACTCACGAGTGATTTTCAGATCATCTTCCAAGTTGAGCATTAGGTTCCTCTTGGAAAGAACCTTTCTTATTTAAAAAATAGTTTCCATTCTATCTTCTATGTCTAGCTTATGGATTTCATACCTATTCTTGCTATTGAGGAAGTGGATGAGTCTATTGGCATCCTTAGGCATGTCTCCCAACTCTTGCTTTACTTTCTAGATAGCTTTGGTAGCTATCTTTATTAATTTTGTTTGTTAAAAAATAACTTGAATTCATGGCCAAATATCATTGACAGAGTCAGTGATATTGGCGTGTAACAGTTCCTTGGCCTATCCAAGGGGTTTCTCTAATGTTAGGTCTTTTTCCAACTCTTTGACCCTTTCATTCATCCTGTTGGCCTTTTGAGTTTCTTCTTTTTGCATAATCTAGGCAAGTTTGTAGTCAGTTTCTAAACTTGCCACCTTTTCTCTTAGTCTGTTCATTTTAGTGGATTGGATGGACATTTCATTAGTGGCCTTGACTAATTTATCTGCATCCTTTCCTGGTATACCTATTTTTGTAGACTCTGTTGTAACTGGTAATGATGTGGCACATGGAGCTCTTGGTGCAAATGAAGCTTCCAGTGTGGAAGGGACTGCTATAGACACTGTAGGGATGACGTTTGCAAAAGTTGATGTAATGTGAGTCCATTTCAATTGTATTAAATTATCCAGTTCTTTCTCAGTTTCCTTTAGTTGATCATTGAGTTTTAGGACCAAGTCCATCAACTCTTCATGTTTGGTTTGGCTTTCTATGACTTCAAGTGTTTGAGGATGTTGCAGTTGAGGTATCTTCAATTGCTTCATCAATGCAACAATACCAACGTACTTCTTCTTTATCAACTACTTGGTAGCCTTTATATATTTGGGATCATGTCCCAACTTAATAACCAAGTATTCTAATGACTTAATCCTTGTATCCTTGGCCTGTGAGTAGGCCTTTTCGAACTGGGACTGTGCTTTGATGTTGTTCAATGAGTTTTGTAACTGATGGGAAGTTATGGCTTTTCCTGTTATAGTGGAGTATATCATCTCTCCATCCTGTTTATGTAGTTCTATCTGGTCTATGGGATGAATATCCCTTGCCAATACTTAAAAGTCAACCCTATTGAAATCTGATGATATTTTGGGCTATTGTGCTGTAGGCTTTATAAAGGACATCTGCAGTTTCTCCTCCTTGATGTCAAAGGCTGACATCAACCTTGTTTGATTTGTGGGAGTGAGTTTTAGGTATTGAGCATATGTCTTGGCTTTAAGCCTCTCATTCCTCATTTTGATTTCTTTATACCTGTCCTTTAGGTCTTGGTCTTTGTCAGCAAGCCTACTGAAGGAAGACACTTCAACACTAAGTTGCCTTTCCAACATCTGAGTCTATGATGTGGAAGCCTCTTGTATGTCTTCAAATGCAGTTTTGGGCCTACTTCTGTGTACTTCTATGTTGGTCACTTGTGCTGATCCTTCTGTGTATTCTTGTTTAGAGGCTGGATTGAGCCTTTGCGTTTTGTTGTGACTTGTTTCCCACTGCACATTAGAGGTGTCCATTCCTGAAGTGGAAGCTCCCTCTTTGTTTCTTTTTGGATTTTTCTCCTCATTCTAAGGAGTCTGCATGACTCGAGGGGTGCTCATGGCTCTTTATTGCTCTTCTAGTACATACAGAAAAGAGCTCTCATCAAGTTGTTTTTCCAAATCAATCAGAGCATTTTGTACATCTACTCTTGTGTTGTCTCTATCTACTAAAGTATTTTCCACTGTTTTTGTTTGATTGGTATATGCCTCTATTTCTACTATGGGGTGGTGGATAAAAGGTCCTAGCTTGATATTTTGTGTTTTCTTGGTAATGAATTCTAAAGGGTCATATATCCATACAAAACGCATTTGGAATTTCATTCTTTGTAGGATTAGGTTTGCCTCTTTTCCTACTTCTCTGGATTTGCATATGAAGGGACCTAATTGGTCTTTGATTTTAAAATCGACCTTCTTCTTGGCATTGACAATTTTGACTTCATTTGCATTGATGATCTATCTATAATATTCTAAGGCAAACAACCTCACAGGGAGGTACCTTGGCAACTTATACGGTGTGAGCAGGCAACCATATGTTCTTATTTCTGTGTGGTTTTGGTAAAGGTACCAATCACCCACTTTGGTTTGCTTGGAAAGCTAGAGGACTCTTTTTATCTCTCGACTTATCCTAGGTGGAGTATTTCCAGTGAGAATAATCATGATTGGATACACAAAAGAATCTATGAAGTCTGAGTATGTATATGGTGATCCAAACTCATGGACAAGTGGGTTCCAAAAAATGATAGATCTGGGTTGGCCCCTAGTTTCAAGCTTATGGAGAGTAAAAGGAGACTTATCCAACTAATAATAAAAAAATAGATGGCACAATATAGAGGAGTATTTGAATACTCTCTCATTGCCCATTCTTGTGAACTGACCATGCATTCTATCAGCTATGAAGTTGGCAAAGTGATATATGGTTGCAGGAGGCTGCCTTGGGGTATAAATGGACATGAAGGCAAGAATAAGTTCATCAATGTATTCATTGGTAGAGTAGCCCAAAATAGAGGATATCATGGTTACAATGTACTGGCCCCATTTAGTGAAAATACTTGCTACACATGGAGAGGGATCCTTAGGGATGTGTTTTTCCTCTCTAATGAATGTTTGGAACAACTGGGCCAACCTTTATAGGCTTAACTTGGGATACTGGTGCAATAGGTCTTTAATTGCGAGTGGATTTAGGTTTGTTAGTAGTTGGAAATGTCGCATTTCATTAATGGACTTGGCTATGATGGTGAATAGAACCTTCTGGACATGAGACATTACGGCTCTATGGTTGGGAACGTAGTATGTATAACACATATGAAAAACCTCTGGAAAGATATGGACTTGTGGAAACTAGCATTTGGGTAAATTGGATTCCCAGAGGCCAATATCATCCGTATTGTTGAGGTTTCTATCTTTTCTTAAGAAATGAATTTTTAGCAGGAGATTTATTAAAGATGTGTCTTTGATTTGGAAATCCTTGTCAGCTAAGGGAAGGTGGTCCATGTCTAAGTGTGGAGTAGTAATGGGTCTAACTTCCATGGTGATAAGGGTAGCCATAATTTAGTTATTGTGGATTTGAATTATGCTCTGGGGGGTTTTATCAAAGGTTTTGAGACTTTTGAGAGGGTTTAGGCTAGTAGTTTCTTAAATTGGTAATATTCTTACTCTATTTTTAAATCCAAACACTGGACAGGGTAAATGTTTTGAAATTTGCAAGGGTAAGAGGTAATTTGTGGTGAAATACCTAGAATTGGGTGAATTGGCTCTAAAAATTATGGTTGACGGTAGCTGCAGTGGTTGGTGTGGTCTTGGTATGGACTGGCAAGTCAGCTGGGTTGTTTCAGCGTCTTTTGGAGCAGTCTTCAAAGTCTGGTGGTAAATTTGGTGTTCATAGGGATTGCAATGGTTTACAAAGTTTACACAGAGAATGTGTGGAAAAAGGGCAGAAGAGGGCTCTTTATAGAGAAAATGATTAATTTTGGCTGGTTCACTTTCGGATGAACAGTTAATGGTTTTTCAGTTATGTGGACCAAGTAGTTTTGGAGGGCCATCGCACCACTTTTGTGGGGTGGGCAGTATTTGGGAGGGTTCACCGAATACAATACATCATTTGACTGGTAGCATCCGTAGGGTCGAGGAAAACCACTTTATTTGATGATTAACTTTTAGCCATCAAGCGTGGCTGATATGGCTGTGCACCATTGGATGAGGGGGGGTTGATGATGAACGGTAGTCAAGTGGAAGAGCTGTGCGGGGGTAAATGATGGGAGTTGATGGGGGGCCCAGGGATTTAATTCTGGTGGTTCAGGATTAGTTTAGGGATAAATTGGAGAATTAAAATGATCGGGCCGAGCTTAATGAGGTATTAGGGAGTCGGGTGATATTAATACTGGGATTAACTTAAGTTTACAAGGATTAGGAAGACTATGTTAGATTGTATTAGGATATGGGTGATTTATAGATTTTTTATGAAAACTGAGGGTCGTGGTATTTACGTAAGGGAATTAATTTAATACGGGATAATGGGGATTTAGAGGAATTTATATAATAAAGTTAGTGATTAATATTAGAATGCGATAGCAGAGTGGGTTTTTTCCTGAGTACAAGGGTAAAGTAAACATTCGTGCACTTAGATTTTATACTTAGGAAAAAGGCTTTTTTGTGGGTTTTTTGTATTAAAGGGTTTTACATGGTGGGGGGTGTATTATTTTTCCTAGGAAAAAGGTGTTTAAATCTTAGGAAAAAGGATTTTCTAAGGGTAACGAGGGGAAACATATTTTATGAAGGGGGAATTTGTTTTCATTAAGGGGGTTCTCGTACTTGTCCCCCTAAGTAATTAATTCGAGGGTCCGGTCCCTCCAGAAGTCAGAGAAATGCACTAAGCCTTTTTAAATTAAAGGATTTCAAGCACTAGAAGTTATCTATGGGAGAATAGTAAAGTAAGGGGGTGAAATGAATGAAGGGATGTTAAATAAACCATATTGTCAACCACTGTCTTTACTTTGTTTACTACTTATGCATATTTCAAAAAAATTATCTAAACATGACATAAGTGATTTTATGCAATGAACTTGATATTTTTGCAACCTTTCTTCTACTTACCCATTTACTTACCCTACGATTTTTCTTCACTTTATTTGGGTGCATTTATGCTAACAAACCCTTATCATTCTTTTTCTTTTCTTTTACAAAGTAAACTATCTAATTCTAACCTTATATCATTCAAGGGCTTAGATTAAAATGATGAGCTCCTTTTATTTTCTCTACCTATCTAATGATCTGCCAATATTTTATTCTCTAACTATAAACATAAAATTCAAAACATGAAACAACCAAGTTTAAACAATTTGACTATCATGGATTGTGGCATGAGTAACAAGATACACACAATCATTATTATGCATAAAATTAAATAGTAGTGGCATTTTGACTTGCTCACTTTCATGGTCCCTTTTTTTTTTGGGTTCATATACTTTGATTTTTTTGGACCTTTTCTTATTCTTTTGTCCTTTGATTTTTCTTTTAGGACATACCCTCTTTATATTTTTTAATTTGTAAATTTGGAAAACATTTGCAGAAAGGAAAGGTATGTACAATATTACAAGGCTTAACATTAGTCATTCAAAATTATGAATCCTATTGGTATAGGAACCTAATAGTGGCTCCACATGGGGGTGGCATTTTCTAGTAAAATGTCAAGAACTTTCTAGATCAATAGCCTCTGAATTGTTGTTGTTGCTACCTTGAAAAATGTTCATCTATGCCTCTGCATTATTGATACTTATGACAGTGAATTATTCAAAGCTTAGGGCCTTCTCTTCGAGCTTCAACTTCAAAAATTGCCATCCAATCCAATCTATAATTTTGAAAATAAAATATGCTCTAATGTGAAATGAAAATTAGTAACCACTTTCAAAATAGTGTTTTAGCATTTGACCATTCACTAGGCCACCTTCTGCTTTTGTACCATCCATTTCTCTTAAGAAGAAAGCATTATTGCTTCTGAAAGCATAAATGAAATATGGGCCTTTCCATAGGAAATCAAGTTTCCCATGTTTACCTTTTCCTTCCCTTCTTGAATCCGACTTGAGTACTTTCTCACCAAGGTAGAAATGTTTAGCCTTGGTTCTATTATCAAAAGTATTTTTAATCCTTTCGTGCACAACTTGAGACCTAATATAGACCTCTTCCCTGGTTTGTTGAAGATGAATTGTTTGGTTGATTTTTCTTTGGATACGATTTGGTTCAAACTACAATTCTTGAAGAAATTTCACCACTGGTGTTCCCAAGGAAGATGGAAAAACAACTTTCGTCCCATAAACTAGTTGAGAGGGAGAAGTACCAATTGATTTCTTAGTGGTTAGTCTATCTGCCCATAAGGCATTGACTAGCTTTTTATTCCATGTTTTCTTATTGTCCTCTAGCAACTTCTTAATGATATTTACTAGGCTTTTGTTTGATGATTATGCCAATCCATTTCCTTGAGGGTAATATGCTATGGAATGGCCCAGGGTCATATGATACTTGTTGTAGAAATCTATAATTCTTTTGGATTTAAAGGTTGTTGCATTATCAATAATGAGCTTAGTTAGACATCCAAATCTTGATAGAATATTGGTTTAAAGGAAGGTTATGATAACAGTGTCCGTGGCTCGCCTTAAAGGTATGGCCTCTATCCATTTTGTGAACTAGTCTATGGCAGTGAGGATCGATTTGTGTTTGGCAGAGAAGGGTGGATGAATTTCGCCAATGAAGTCTAAACCCCATTGTTGAAAAGGTATCTCAGTAGAGATTGGCTTGAGTGGTAAAGCTAAAAGATTTTTATTTCCCTCAAAAATTTGACATTTGTGACAGGAGGTCACATATTTATTGACATCATAAAACAAGGTGGGCCAGTAGAAACCAGCTGTAAGGATTTTATCTGTAGTGGTCTTCCAGTAAAGGTGTCGTCCACAATCGCCTGCATGAAACTCTTGTAATACCTTGTCAGATTCATCTTTTAATAAGAAATTCAGAAGAATACCTTCACGATCTCTCGAAAACAAAGCATTGTCTAATATAATTTTTTTAAAGGATTTCATCTTTAAAAATATGCTTTTAGTCCTATATAATTCAAGAGGAGCTTGTAAATTTAGTAAAACGTAAATAATATCAGCATACCATGGTGATTCAATAAAGGTCTGGATGATTAGTGGAGTTTCCATCTCCTCTCCATCATCTATTGCTGCAATAAAGTTTATATCCAAGGCTTGATAGTTCGATTCAGCCATGAGCTTGGCTAAACCTTGGCCCTTGATTAACTTAGTGGGTTTCATATCTATATCATATTTTAAAATAGTAGCAATCCACTTTCCCCTCTTTCCATCAGGACCATCCTGAGTTAGGATGTCTTTAACTACTGAATTAGGAATGTAGGCCACTATATGAGAATATAAGCTGTACAACCTAAAAGCCTTGATGGCTTTGACTGAAGTAAAGGCTTGTTTTTCCATTATGTTATATTTCAAGGGGGCATCTCTGAGTGCTTTGCTAAAGAAAGCAATAGGTTGTTCATAGCCCTTGTCATTTTTCTGCAATAGAACTACAACAATTGTGTGCTCATAAGAAAAGGAAAATAAGATGAAATCTCTATGAAATTTAGGATTGATTAACATTGGTGTTTTAGCTAATGCTATTTTAATGTATTCAAAGGATTTCTTAGCCTCAACAATCCATTTTATGGTCGAATATTTTTTTCAGCATATTGTTTAATGATCTAACTAACTCTGCTAAATTAGAAATAAATCTTCTAAGAAAATTAATTTTCCCTAAGAAAGCTTGCAATTCTATGATGTTCCTTGGATGTTGTATCTATAAGATGGCTTCTATTCTAGAAGGGCCTCTTCGTATACCATCTTTTGAAATTATATGACCTAATAACTTTCCTTTTTCTAACCCAAACAAAGACTTCTTGGGGTTCAAGGAAATTCCATATTTCCTGCATGCAATAAAAACTTGCCTTAGATGATCCAAATGTTGATTTTCAGATTTTGAAAATATGGTAATGTCATCTAGGTATATCACAAGGAAATCATGAATTTCTTTGGAAAAGGCTATATCCATAGCCCTCTGGAAAGTGGCTCCTACATTCATTAGTCCAAAAGGCATTTCCACATACATGAATGTGCCCCAATGAGTAGTAAAGGCAGTTTTGGGTTGCTCATTTGGATGAACCAAGATTAGATTATAACCAGAAAACCCATCAAACAATGAGATTCAGGTTGCTCCAACTACTCTCTGTAAAATGTAGTCCATTTTGGGGAGAGGGTAGTTTTCTTTTAGTGACACTTTGTTGAGATTTCCGATATCCACACAGAGTCTAATCTCACCAGTTTTCTCTCTGGTTGGCACCAAGTTTGAGACCCAATCAGAAAATTTGATTGATGCAATTATTTTCCCATCATACATCCTCTGAATTTCCTTTTCAATGGGAGGTAGTAAGACAGGATTAATCCTTATAAGTTTTTGTTTGAAAGGCTTTTGATTTTCCTTTATAGGAATCATGTGTTGTATAATGTTAGTTTCATAGGATTTTAGGTCCTCATAACTCCAAGCGAAGACATCTTGAAACTCTTTCAATGACTCAATGTATTTCACTTTTTGAGTTGGAGGTAATGATTTTGAAAGTTTGATCAATTTTGGATTTTCATCAGTGCCTATATTACACTCCTCTATATCATATTTCAAAGGTTCCATTTTAGGTTTCCTAGGAACATCATTTGAATCAAAAAAATCTTCGAAAGGGGTTAATACCTTAGGCAAGAAATTATCTTTGAGATTAATTACTTTGATGACTTCACTTATTATTTCATCAATCTTAACTTGCTCTAGGTTTTCTGCATTTGATTTAGTAAATTTAATAGCATGAAATCTATCTATTTCTTCACCTTCTATCTAATTTATTTCTATCTCATCTTTAGTGTTAGGATTTATTGATGTGTCAATATCTATATTGTTGTTTTCAAATTCTTCTTCTTAGATGAAAAAGTTATTTATATGTTTGTCATCTGAAAATATTTGCCAGTTCTTCAAATTATCTATGTTTGTAGGTCGATGCCTAACTTCAACAATGTATTGATGGTTAGGTTGAAAGGGTAACTTGCAGGTGATGGAAAACATTGCTAAACTATGGGCCTGCATATTGTGTTTTCTAGGAATTACTGCAAGCTTGGTTTCTAAGAAAGTGTTAAGTATTTATAAAATGGTTCCTCTATAACAACTTAACCTAGGGTCCTTTGTCATATATACAACATCAATATGTTTTATAACTAGTTTAGAGTCTCCCATCAAAAAAAATCTTTTAGCTCATAGATTCCTAACTAATTTAAGGCCTAAAATTAATGCTTCATACTTGGCCATATTGTTAGTACATTTAAAATTCATTCTGTATGCATGGCCTTCTGAGTGATTATTCTCTAGATTATATATCCATACTCCTGCTCCTGCTCTGAACTTATTGATTGACCCATCGAACTCAAGATGTAATAATATCTCATGCTCATAATTTTCACTATCTGGTGCAACAAAATTTTCCTCATTTATAGCAATTTGGCCACCTTGTTCATTGGAAAGTTCTAAAGTTTGGTTAGTTTCATTTTGTATAGAAACTACAATTTCTTTTGGTTCTGTATGAATACTATCTAAAATAGTTTCTTGTGTTTGATTAGCATTATACGGAATAAAATAGCTGATATTTGAATGTGTGGATTAGATGGGAAAGTTTTGAGGCTGATCCTGGCTACTCATCATATATTTCATTAAAGTTTCTTGGTATAGTTTCTTAGGATGTCCAAAAACAAAGATTATTGCATATGACATATCTAGTTGTAAAGATCCCTGAATTTTGGCTCCCTATGATCTGGATAACAGCATGCCATACTTTGATGGAAGGTCAGCAACCACAATATCCCTAAGGATTCTTTTGGCAGGATATTGAACCAAAGTAACAAACAGGTCTTTAATCAATCCTAGACACTTTATGTGACTTGAGTCAAATGATAATAAGTCCTTGTATGACCTTGTAATGTCTAGGTTTAATTTATCCAATACTGATTTGGGCATTACGTTGTGGGAGGCCCCAGAATCCAACATTGCATTGTGTAGAATTTTTTCATGGATGCTAAGGCTAATGTAGAAAGGTGGTACTCCTCTTTCTAGTGGTTTTCCATTAACATCTAGACCAAATATAAGTTCTGGTTGGTCATCAAACAGGTTGACCGAATCCTGATTTTCAACAATGTTTAGAGTCTGGTTTATTTGTGACTTGTAGGTTTCATTCTTGATTAGTTCTATTAAAGGAACTAAAATCTTTAGCATTGCTACTTTTGATCCTAGATTGAATGGGAAAGAGGCTTTTTCTACTTGAGGTTTTTGAATTTTCATACCAGGGATTTGAGTGGGATCATCTTCTTTTCCTTTATTGGGGACCTCCTTATGTGGATTTTCAAATGTGGTGTTTTGAGGTTTGTCCACTAGTTCCTTGGGGGGAATTGAAGTGGATGGTTGATCATCAAAAGGTTGATTAAGGGTTATATATACAATGGTTGGGACAGAAGGATTCTGGTTCTATCTACGGAGAATCTGGAGGATTTTAGAAACCGGGGATTCTTTGATTTTCTTGGGTTGATTTGGCATTGTTTCTTGGTTTTGTTAGGGATATCATAATTCTTTTTACTCCTTAGGTTATATGTTTTAGGCACTTCAAAGATGATAGAATGATATCCTTGTTTATAATTAGATGACTCTAGACTGGATTTGCAATTGTTGTAGCATATGCAGTTCCTGCTCATCTTGGGTTAGAAAAACAATATCATCATCATCTAATCCCATTAGTTTAGTCTGTCTATATTGTTTTGGATCTTCTGGCTGGGATGTTTCTACATAATTTTATTGAAAAGGAGACCTAATGTTCTAATGAGGTCCATTTTTTCCAATGTTTTGGTTTTTTTTGAAATTTGGGTTTCTAAGTAGAGGTGCTTGTTGGTTATCCCATTGAGGTTTCCTCTCCATATTGTATATTCTATCCATTAGTTTCTCGATACTTTTGGCTAAACCATCTATTTTGAGGTCATATGGTGAAGCTTCATCTTTTGCAGTTCCTCTCCTATCATTCCTAACTCTAGCTCTTTTAGCTAACAAATTGGTTTCTACGCTAACTGTCACACTTTGCATTTCCTCTAAGGTTGGGGGGTTTCTTTCCCTGAGTTGGTATTCCATGTCCATGTAAAAACCATTAGGAAACTTTATTAATGCTAAGTCAGGTGGGACTCTAAGGTTAAGTAGGATTGCATTATATATATTATTGAATCTAGTGCAGTAATCTTGTACAGTTTCATTAGGTCCCCTTATAATATTTTCATATTGTAAAACATTATGTAAGGGGTTCTTTTTGTTTTCCCATCTATTCAAAAATTATTGGTAAAACATATCTAAATTATCAATAATATTAGTAGGTAATTCTCTAAACCATTTCCTAACATCACCAGCTAAATTCTAAGAAAATGGTCTCATTTGAATATCCCCAATATCAATTTCATGTAGTTCAAAGTAATATGTCTTCCTATTGACATGGTGTTGTGCAGTGTAGTATCCTCTGCCATCAAATTGAACAATTTTACTTTCGTAGTTTGGTTGCATAGCCCCAAGTGGGATAGGTAAAATAAGAGGATTATATCTATTTGCCGTGGCTATAAGTTGGGAGAGGCTGAGAAGTGGGGTTGAGGTACCTGGAGATGATGCAGTAGTGGATGACGAACCAAGACTGGTAGGTGGTGAATGAGCAATACTAGGTTGGTGAGGGAGTGAAGGTATGAATGGTGGTGAAGAATGGACTTCAAAAGTTGAAGGGAACAACTGTGAACTAAGAGTAGTTGACAATTGTTGAGAAAGCTCAAGGATCTTAGTAGTATTAAGGGATGATTGTGGAGAATTCAGAATGTATTCATCAATTGACTTGTTGGCCTTTTGGACTGCAAGGAAATCAAGGTCTACAACAATATCGTATATTTCACTTTTAGACTTTGCTTTAAATAATGAAAGACCAAATTGCTCATCAAAGGGAAGATCTTTTAAAAACAACCACTCCTCAGGACATGAATTAGCTTTAGCTAAAGGTGTGTGACTAGCTGAACTTTATTCCTTTTTGGATTTTCTTGAAATTAGGTTGGGATTATCAACTACTAGAGCAAGGTTTGGATCTTGGTTAGCCCTAGTAAAATGAGTTCTCCTTGAAGCCATAATTTAATTCTTTTTTTTAAATTGTTTTCTTTTTGCGAGATTTTTAAAATAAATTCTAATGAATTACTTTAAGAGGTTCAAAATATAGATTTAAAAGTTTCTTAAAGCTTTATTAACACTGACGGTTTGACTCCCCAGTATGGTTGCCACTACGTTATCACTCAAAATATTTCCCTAGAAGTTATCAGAAGAAGGAAAAGTCCAAGGTAACCACAAACCAATATTTTAAGTATAGGCTCTAGCCAACCTATGACTCAAAGAGGGCTCTCTCTATGATTTAGCTTTGTTTGCTAGGATTTTAGGGTAGTTCTTAAGGTTCAAGGAGTTTTGATTTGTATTGAACGTTGGATGGTGGAATCCTTAAAACAGATGGATAGAATGATGTCTCTCGACCATTTGGCTATGGAGTTGAAAAAGGGAAGCATAACTAGAATTAACTCATTAAAGGGAGTGTTCAAAGGGAAATCTAGCAGAGTAAAGCACAAGTCTTTGGGTCGGATGGGTGAAATGATCTTAACTAGGGTGAGAGAGAATTTAAGAATTCTCAGACCGGGATTAAAATGAAGAAGATAGGATAATCATGAACAAAGGGCAATTAAGAATCCTTTGCTATAGATTACAGGGAGACCACCTAAACTAAGAAGCAATCAAGAATTCCTTAACTTAGATAATTAGTAGAAAACATTGAAATGCATAATAGCTAAAGCGGAGTGCAATGAAGCAAATTGTAAGATATCATTCCATATTATAGCATTCAGATTTCAGATACACTAAGATTGTGGAAAAAATTTCAAAGAAAAATAACAACACAAGAGAAAATACTTGTCTGCACTTCGCTCTACACATGAATCTTGTGAAGTGTCTTGTCTTTATTCATTAATCCATCTTGCTGGTCCAATTAGTGATATAATAGCTTACAATCTTTTGATCAAAATTTCTATAGAAATGTCCAAGAATCCACCCTACATACTTAAAATTATGAAGTATTTATACAAAAAATTATTACAAAATATCTCAAACTAACTTGTTATGTAATCTAGGAAAACAAAATATCTTCGTGCCGAAAGATAGAGATAGCTATTGAATAACTTTGATGTTGTCCCCTTTATTATGCTGTTGTTGGCCTTTACGGTTGGCTTTAGCCCTTTTAGCTGCCTTTTAGCTGCCTTGTTTCTCGATCTTTCACGTATGAGAGCCTTATTAACCTTTGACTTTCCTCTCATACTCTTTGATATTGATACACTTTGGCATGCTGACCTGTCTTCACCTGTTTACTTGGTTATTCGATTTTTCATTGTATGGTAACTTTTTTACTGTAAATTTCTTATAGTAAATCAGTCAATTTTTCCCACCACTCATTGTCAGGTAACTTGACATTCATCATCCTTCAATATATCTCATCATCTTCAGTATACTTGGCAAAATTGGGCTTGGTGATGAATAAGTGCTTTACCTCATGCTAGAGGAAAAACAAGTTCTCAAATGTGTTATATAAAACTTTGCTTGTTGGCAAGGCTTTTATTTCTGAATTGCTAGCTTGTTATTTAGCCAACTGCCTGAGTCTATTGTCACAGTCCTATTGCTCCATAAGCTTTTCAGTGATGAGAAATGGATTGGGAAATTATTTCTCCCTTAAAATTTGGAATTTGGCCATCAATCTATCAATGGCCACCTACATGTTTTTGCACTTTTCTTCAAAGTTTAGCATTAGGTTCCTCTTGGAAAGAAACTTTCTTATTTCCAAAATAGTTTATCCTTTGTCTTTTGTGTCTAGCTCATGGAGTTCATACCTGTTCTTTCTATTGAGGAATGGGATGAGTCTACTGGCATCCTCAGGCATGTCTCCCAACTCTTCGTTTACTTTTTGGATCGTTTATGTAGCTATCTTTATTAATTTTTTTTATTCAATAATAGCTTGAATTGGTGGTCAAATATCATTGACGGAGTAAATGATATTGGCCCATAACAATTCCTTGGCATGTCTAAGGGGTTTCTCTAATGTTAGGTCCTTTTCCAAGGCTTTGACCCTTTCATTCATCCTGTTGGCCTTCTGAGTTTCTTCTTTTCGCATAATCTGGGTAAGTTTGTAGTCAGTTTATAAACTTGCCACCTTTTCTCTTAGTCTGTTCATTTCAGTGGCTTGTATGGACATTTCATTCATTGCCTTGGTGGAGATGTTGGTGCAAGTGAAGCTTCCAGTGTAGAAGGGACTGTTGTAGACATTGTAGGGATGATGCTTGCAGAAGTTGATGCAATGTCAGTCTCTTTTAATTGGATTAAATTATCCAATTATTTCTCAATTTCTTTTAGCTGATCATTGAGTTTTAGGAACAAGTCCATTAAATCTTCATGTTTTTTTTGGCTTTCTATGACTTCAAGTGTTTTAGGATGTTGCAGCTGAGGTATCTTCAATTGTTTCGTCAGTGCAGCAATATCATCGTTCTTATTCTTTATCATCTTCTCAGTAGCCTTTGTATCTTTGGGATCATATCCCAACTCAATAACCAAGTCATATAACAACTTAGTCCTTGTATCCTTGGCCTGTGAGGAGGCCTTTTCCAACTAAAAATGTAATGAGATGTTGTTCAATGGGTTTTACAACTGATGGGCAGCTATGGCTTTTCCTATTAGGGTGGAGTATAAAATCTCTCCAAACTATTTATGTAGTTCTATCTGGTCTATGGGATGAATATCCCTTTCCAATACTTCAAATTCAACCCTCTTGAAATCTAATGATGTTTTGGGCTATTGTGATGTAGGCTTTAGGAAGGACATCTGTAGCTTCCCCTCCTTGATGTCAAAGGCTGACATCAACCTTGTTTGATTTGTGAGAGTGAGCTTTAGGTATTGAGCATATGTTTGGGCTTTAAGCCTCTCATTCCTCATTTTGATTTCTTTACACATGTCCTTTATGTCATGCTCTTTTTCAATAGGCCTACTAAAGGAAGACACTTACACACTAAGCTGCCTTTCCAACATCTAAGTCTAAGATGTGGAAGGATCTTGTATGTCTTCAGATAGAGTTGTGGGCCTACTTCTGTCTACTTCTATGTTGTTTACCTATGTTGATCCTTCTGTACATTCCTATTCAAAGGCTAGATTGAGCTTTTTCCTCTTGTTGTGACTTGTTTCCTCCTGCAGATTAGTAGTATCCATTCCTGAAGTGGAAGCTCCCTCTCTATTTCTTTTTGGATTTTTCTCCTCATTCTAAGGAGTCTGCATGACTTGTAGGGTGCACCTAGTTCTTTCTTGCTCATCTGGTATTTGCAGAAAAGAGCTCACATCAAAATGCTTTACCAAATCAATCAGAGAATTTTCTATATCAAGCCTTGTGTTATCTCTATCCACTAAAGTATTTTCCACCCATTCTATTTGATTGGCATATGCTGCTATTTTTACTATGGGGTGGTGGATAAAAGGTCCTAGCTTGACCTCTTGCCTTTTCTTGGTAATGAATTCTAAAGGGTCATATCTCGATACAAAACTACTTTGGAATTTCATTCTTTGGAGGACCAGGTCTGCCTCTTTTCGTGCTTCTCTATAATTGCATATTAAGGGACCTAACTAGTCTTTGATTTTGGAATAGGCATTCTTCTTGGCACTGAAAATGTTGACTTCATTTTCATTGATGATTTCTCTGTAATATTCTAAGGAAAATAACCTCATAGGGAAGTACCTTAGTGACTTATATGGTGCGAGCAGACAACCATATATTCTTATTTCTGTGTGGTTTTGGTAAAGGTACCAATCACCCACTTTGATTTGCTTAGAAAGCTAGAGGACTCTTTTTATATCTAGACTTATCCTAGGTGGAGTATTTCCAGTAGGCATAGTCATGATTGGATACACAAAATAATCTATGATGTTTGAGTATGTGTATGGTGATCCAAAATCATGGAAAAGTGGGGTCCAAAAAATGATAGATCTAGGCTGGCCCCTAGTGTCAAGCTTCTGGAGAGTAAAAGGAAACTTATCCGGCTGATAATACAAAAATAGATGGTAGAATAGAGAGGAGTATTTGAATACACTCTCATTTCCCATTCTTGTGAATTGCTCATGCATTCTATCAATTATGAAGTTCGTAAAGTCATATATGGTTGTAGCAGCTTGCCCCTGGGTATAAATGGACATGAAGCTAAGAATAAGTTCATCAAGGTATTCACTGGGAGAGTAGCCCAAAACATAGGATATCATGGTTACAATGTACTGGCCCCGTTTAGAGAAGATAGTTGCTACATATGGAGGTCGATCATTAGGGATGCCTTTTTCCTCTCTAATGAAGGTTTGGAACAATTTGGCCAATATTGATAGGCTTAGCTTGGGATACTGGTCCAACAGGTCTCTAATTGAGAGTGGAGTTAGGTTTGGTCCTAGTTAGAAATGCAGAATTTCATTAATGGACTCCATTGTGATGGTGAATAGAACCTTCTTGTCATGAGACAATATGGCTCTACGGTTGGGAACATAGCATGCATAGCACATATGAACAACTTCTGGAAAGATATGAACTTGGGTAAACTGGTATCTGGGCAAATTGGACTCCCAGAGGCCAATAGCATATGTATTGTTCAAGTGTCTCTCTTTTCTTAAGCAATGAATTTTTAGCAAGAGATTTATCGAAGCTGTGCCTTTGATTTGGAAATCCCTGTCAGCTAGGGGAAGGTGCTCTAGGTCTAAGTGTGGAGTAGTAATGGGTCTAATGTCCATGGTGACAAGCGCAGCCATAATTTAGGTATTGTCGATTTCAATTATCCTCTACGGGATTTTATTAGAGGTTTTGAGACTTTTCAGAGGTTTTAGGTGAGTAGTTTCTTAAATTGTCACTATTCTTACTCAATTTTTATATCGAAACACTGCACAGGCTAAAGGTTTTGAAATTTGTAGGGGTCAGAGGTAATTAGTGGTGAAATATCTAGAATTGGGAAAAATGGCTCTAAAAATGATGGTTGACGACAGCTGCAGTGGTTGGTGTGGTCTTGGTATGGACTCGAAAGTCAGCTGGGTTGTCTCTAGCATTTTCTGGATTAGTATTGAAAGTTTGGTGGTAAATTTGGTGTGCACAAGGATTGCAATGGTTTACAAAGTTTACATAGAGAATGTGTGGAAAAACGCCGCAGCATCCAAGAGGTCAAGGAAAACCACTTTATTGAGTGGTTAACGTTCAGCCATCAGGCACGACCGATATGGTTGTGCGCCATTGGATGAGGGGGCGTTGATGATCAACATAGTTGAGTGGTAGAGCTGTGCGAGGGGAAATGACGTATTTGATGGGCAGCCCAAGGATTTAATCATGAAGGTTTAGGATTAGTTTAGGGATAAATCAGAGGTTTAAAATGACTGGGCCGAGCTTAATGATGGATGAGGGAGTTGGGTGATATTAATACTAGGATTAACTTAAGTTTACTGGGATTAAGTAAACTAAGTAGGATTATATTAGGATATGGGTGATTTATATAGTTTTTATGAAAACTGAGGGTCAGGGGTATTTACGTAAGGGAAATAATTTAATACAGGATAATAGGGATTTTGGGGAATTTATATAATAAAGTTAGTGATTAATATGAAAATTGCGATGACAGAGTGGGTTTTTACTTAGTACAAGGGTAAAGTAAACATTCACGCACTTAGCTTTTATGCTTACAAAAAAGAATTTTGCATGGGTTTTTTTGTATGAAAGGGTATTATGGGGGGGGGGGGTTTGCTGGCGTATTATTTTTCCCAGGTAAAAGGTGTTTAAACCTTAGGAAAAGGGATTTTCTTAGGGTAATGAGGGGAAATATATTTTATGAAGGGACAATGTGTTTTCATGAAGGGAGTCCTAGTACTTGTCCCCCTAACTCATTAAGCTGATGGTTTGGTCCCTCTAGAAGTCAGAGAAATGCTCTAAGCCTTTTTTACTTAAAGGATTTCAAGAATTAGAACTTATTTATGGGAAATTAGTAAAGTAAGGGGTGAAATGAATGGAGGGATGTTAAATAAACCATATTGTGAACCATTGTCTTTGCTTTGTTTACTACTTATGCATTTTTAAGAAATGTATCTAAACATGACATAAGTGATTTTATGAAATGAACTTGATATTTCTGCAACCTTTCTTCTACTTACCCATTTACTTACCCTACTTTTTTTCTTTACTTTATTTGGGTGAATTTAGGCTAGAAAACCCTTATCAATCTCTTTCTTTTCTTTTAGAAAGTAAACTATCTAATTCTAACCTTATATCATCCAAGGGCTCATATTAAACTAATGAGGTCCTTTTATTTTCTCTACCTATCTAATGACGTGCCAAGATTACATTATTTGGTCATATTTTATTCTCTAGCTATAAACATAAAATTCAAAACATGAAATAGAAAAGCTTAAACAATTTGACTATCATGGATTGTGGCATGAGTAACAAACTGTACACAATCATTATGATGCATAAAAATAAATAGCAGTGGCTTTTTTACTTGCTCACTTTCATGGTCCCTTTTTTGGGGGGTTCATATACTTTAATTTTTTTTGGAGATTTTCTTATTCTTTTGTCCTTTGATTTTTATTTTAGGGCATACCCTCTTTACGTTTTTTATTTTTTAATTTGGAAAACATTTGTAGAAAGCAAAGGTATGTACAATATTACAAGGCTGCACATTAGTCATTCAAAATTATGATTCCTATTGCTATATGAACCTAACAGACTCCATATATTAATTTATAGCAATTACTCTTTCTCTCTCCATGGGAATCTACATTGTTCATTAGAATTATTCTCAATCATTCAATTATGTAATTATAAAATTACTTCAAATATAATATAAAATATAATTATATATTGAGATAAACTAATGATGAAATATTGTAAATATGTATATATTGGAATAAAATAATGAAGAAATGTGTTGAATACACATATATAGATATTGACATATAATATGATAGTTTAATGATTATGAAGTTTTTATGTTGTTAGAAAATTTAATTTAGAGGAAGGTCAAATTAATATTTGAGTTTATGGCTAAGCTAATATATTAAGCCATTGTTCTTTCTGAGTGCAACCTCCATAAACCCTAGCACCTCTTGCATTCTAAGTGTGGCTCTGTGGCCAAATGAATCCGGGTTCAAACTCATAACAACCCAGTGGCTGTACAATTGAGCCTTTCCCCTTACGTTCTCTACAGCACACTCATCTTCCATTGGCTACCTCCTTGGCAAGATTTCAATCCTGTTATGAATCACTGTGAACGTTATCCACATTCTTACACAACCAACACACATCCCTTCCAGGCCTCCTCCTATATGTTCCAAAGCTATGTGGCATATTCTTGAAGCATCTGTTAAGTAACCCTATTTGCATATATCGACCCGCAAACCCTTTGCCTCTCTTTCTTGATGCAACCATTTTGCTTGTACTACCTGATATTCCTTGCACCACCTATTGAGTTACTATTTCCTTGGAAACAAGGAGTAGTTGGGTTCATACATGCCACAGGGTTTCATTTCATTTATTTTGTTTTTCCTGTTAAATAAGGTAGGTTTGATATCACTATGTTGAATTTGCATAAATTTGGAGCATTCTCTAAAAAAAAAAAAATTGAGATACAGGTTATAGTTTGAATCAGGTTTTAAAAATTATTTGTTTAAAATTGAAATTCATATCAAAAGATTTCATAAAATTGCATATATTTACACATATTTAAATATCGCTATTTTTCCATAATTTACTTTATATATAATGTTTATAGTAACTATTTTTTCTTTCATCTATTTTTGCAAGGAAAAATTTAACATTTAAAGAAATTTGGAAAGCTTATCTGTAATTATTAAATTCACCATTTAATTAAATATTCTCTTATATTATTTTCCAATAAATATAATCACTTTATGCTATATACAAATAATCTAGAATCCCTCATTACTAAATTCACCATTTAATCAAATATTCTCTTATATTATTTTCCAATAAATATAACCACTTCATACTATATACAAATAGTCGACAAAGCTTTAGATAAACAATAATTAGCTACACCATTAAAACACTCCAAATATTAATTTATAGCAATTACTCTTTCTCTCTCCATAGGAATATGCATAGTTCACTAGACTTATTCTGAATCATTGAATTATGCAATTATAAAATTTCTTCAAATATAATTATATATTGAGATAAACTAATGATGAAATATTGTGAATATGTAGATATTGGAATAAAATGATGAAGATGTGTTGAATATACATATGTAGATATTGATATATAATATCATAATTTAATGATTATGAAGTTTTTAAGTTCTTAGAAAATTTAATTTACAAGAAGGACAAATTAATTTAATTTTTTAAATTAATTTTTGAGTTTATGGTTGATCTAATATATTAATAAAAAATGATAAGGGATTTTTATTTCGGGTAACATTAAAGGAAAACAAATGCTTAAGTTAATACTATGCATATTTTTAATTATTTAAAGTGTGTATATTATTAATTATTTAAACATTTTTAGTGATCAGAGGGATAGTGATAGTGATAGTGATGAAAGATTTTTTTACCAATTTAGAATTTAGATATGAAAGTATAGTATATGTTTTTTTATTATTATTTAATTATCATGAATTTAATTTTGCTATTATTAAGAGTCATATTAATCTTGGAGCAAAAGAGATGGAGGATTATTAGTTACTTGGAAATGTATTAATAACTCTTTTCCGAAAGAATAATAGCATTGGGGCTAACACAACCTACATCATCCAGATATTATTTTGGCCTATCAATGTATATGCCAAAAAAATAAGGTATAAGGGACACCCTTACTTGACTCCTATATGGCATTTAATTTCTTCCAACCAACCCTTAGTAGTCCTAAGTTTATTATCAACTCTCAATTCAGAAAAAACCATTATCCCTTCGAGCTTCTTCAATAACTTTATCTAAAAACCTATGCAAAAAAAATATTAGGTATATAAAAGATAACTAAACAATAGTTCACCTATCTAACTATAAATAATGTATTCGAAACTTTAAATAATGTTATTGAAAAATTATAAACTTTGAAAAAAGAATGTCATCAATTTATTTGTAAATTATAATTATTATAATTAAATATATTGCATTTAAATCTAAAATTTTCCGACCAAAATAATTATGTTTGAGATTTCTTATGCAACCATGGCATCAGTCTACATGGACCAAAGAAGAAAATGGATGCATTTCGTATTTTAAAAGTTCAAAGTTTTTAAAGGGAGCATTGGATGAAATTGAGAACTACACTAAATATCATAATTATTTTAACCATTGTTGTAATGATATAATTCTTCATATTTTCTTAGGAATCTAATACTTGTTCATATTTTGAAAATTTGTGTAGTTGAAACCATTTAAAGAGAATATTAAAACAATCACTAAATTTGTTCAATAAATATTTTGAAGGTGTTTTTAAAATTTATGCCATAGAATTAAGGATTGTTACACTGAAAAGGAACGGCAAGAAAAGAACTTCAAGCAAAGCATTGCATTGGGATGATATATTAATGAAGGGATAGTATATTAAAGCAGTATGTTCTAGTGAACATATAAGATAACGATATCTTGAAGAGAATATTTGGTGATTACATCATAATAAAGTGGGTTGAAAACCATAGAAAGGTAGCATTAATAAATCATTTGAAGAGCAAAAATAAAACCAATACAAAGGTTAAGATCCAATTAAAGTGTGCTTATAGATTATATTCAAATACTTTTGTTGTTGCATTTAATTGTAGTGGATTGGATGAGTATATCAAATTTGGTGGAATGATATTAAAGTGTGTTTATAGATTATATCAAAACAAATGTTCTTGTTGCATTTAATTGTAATGGATTGGAGGAATATATCAATTTTGGTGGATGGATATGAAAGGAGCTCATGCACAAATATATTAAATGTGTTGTGAGCTGTGAAATTTAACATAAGTAGCATTAAATTTCCTAATATTTATTAATTTAACCTCTATATACCACATAATCATATTCCTGTAGATATTAATGTAGTCCATTACAACGATTAAGTTGTGGTATTAATGTAGTATATTACAAGGATTATCTTATGACATAACAATTTATTGTTTTATTAATAAATAAGTAAAATGATTTTAGATTAATTTTAATTATGAAAAAGTTAATATATAAGAATGTGTTGTCTTAGAAATTTAATAATATAATTTCAATTTCATATTTGAGGATTCATTATGATTGAATCAACAAAAATTTTTCAAATTCCAACCAAAACTTCCAAAACTTCTAGGTTTTAGACAGCCCATTACAAATATTTATAAATATATAAAAGAAAGATAATAATACAGTTTTAAGATTAAGATCAACCTATATATCATTATTTTTTTTAAACAATGAAGACATACATACTTAATTGTTTTAGAAACACATTTTCTTAATGGTTAAGAACATTTAAATTATACTTATTATGATTATTGTATGATTAAACACTATATTATTAAATAAGAAACACTATCTTAATAAATATTAAGAAATTCAAATAATTAAAAACAACTATAAATATGTAAAATTATGTTGGAAAATCTCACAAACTTAAAAAAGACTACATCTTTTATTATTCAAATTTCCCAATATTTATTAAATTAACCTCCATATACCACATAATCATAATCGGGTCAATAACGAAATCCAATTTTCCCGCTAATTGATAATGTCGAATATTATGTGTGTGTGGTTTCTTGAGTGGAAATTTTGTTGGATTCAATAAAAACGTGTGAGCTAGAATATTTACATGTGTATTGCTGAATAAAAACTTCATTGACAAATAAACAAATATGGGTTTTAAATCTAGTTGGTTGTTATTAATATTATAGGAATTTGGATAATGTATATGTGTTTAGGTTGAATGTATTAATTTAAATAATTAAATGTATTTAATATGTTATTGAGAATTGTTTGAACATTTTTTTTGGAAAGAAATAGAATTATATAATTAGATAAGCGAATAATGAGAACACTCTTCTCATTATATTACATACATATTACAATATGTTAGCAAAATAAGATATGGATTTTCTAAAATTATATTTTAAAAATTTATATTAACTCTCTTAGTGTAACATTTTTTTTATGTTTCATAAATTGATAATTACAAAAAAACATTGTTAGTAAAATATGTGATTGATGGGATTTTAAAATAAAAAATCTTTTCAATTTTTTTTAAATAAACTTTAAATACCTTACTTAACATATGCTGAAATTAGTGTGTTGTTAGATTTTCTATTGTTTATAATTTGGAAAAGATTTTTTGGAATTACAAGTAAATTTCAGTAAACAAAAAAATTAAAAATTACAAGTAACTTTTAGTAAATAATGTTTGGAGTTACAAGTAAATTTGGCAAAGATTGTTTGGAGTTACAAGTAAATTTGAGTAAACAATAAAAAGTAAGATTGATTCAATTTTTTTTTGTCAAATTCCAACCAAAAATTCCTAAACATCTATGTTTTAGACAACCCATTAAAAATATTTAAAAATACATAAAATAATAAAATAATAATTCAGCTTTAAGATTAAGATCAACTTATATATCATTATTTTTTTTAAACAATGGAGACATATAGAATTATTTGTTCTAGAAACACATTTTCTTAATGGTTAAGAACATTTAAATTATAATTATTATGATTAGTGTATGATTAACAATTACATTATTAAATAAGAAATACTATTTTAATAAATATTAA
>APFE030602462.1:0-17812 GCA_000404065.3 Pinus taeda | reverse complement strand
ATATTAATGCAATCCATTACAAGGATTATATTATGATATTAACAATCTATTGTTTTATTATAAATAAGTAAAATGATTTTAGATTAATTCTAAATATGAAAAAAATTAATATATAAGAATGTGTTGTTTTATAAAATTAGTAACATAATTTTAATTTGATATTTTTGGATTCATTATGATTGAGTCAGCAAAATTTTGTCAAATTCCAAGCAAAAATTATTTAGGTGGTTATTACACCTAATAACAATTGACAATAGTTAATTTTGTTTCACATTACATACATAATTAAAACATATAAATAAAATAAATTCACTACTATACAAAACAGGTAGTCATGTGATCTTGAATCTAGAAAAAAAACCATGTTGTTCCCCAACTATTTTTTGTTAGTTAAAACTTCACTCTTACACAACCATTAAATTTTTTTATCCTTAATTGAATGGAAAATTGTGTAGTCCAACAAAAACATCTAGAAGAAAACCAAGTTGTTCCCCAACTATTTTTTGTTAGTTAAAATTTCACTCTTACACAACCATTAATTTTTTTTATCCTTAATTGAATGGAAAATTGTGTAGTCCAACGAAAACATAACATGGTGTTTTATAGACAATTTTTTGTTGGCATTATGAATTAGGTGTTGTCCTTCATGGCAACCTACCTAATGAGTTGTTCTTATTTGATATTATAAATATATTTGGAGAAACATTATAGCATCAATATTACATAGACCTTAATCTAAACATAATTATAGGTTTACTAACGTTAATAATCTTGGATTATAGAGATTGGGTTTACAAATTTGTGGAATTGTGTTCGGTGTCGTAATAAAGTTATGATCGCTAAATTTATTTTATATAATGTGTATATGTGAAGTTGTTTTGTATGTGTGAATGGTAAAATATGTATGTATGTTACTTTTAATTTTATTCAACATTAAATTGTTTTGTTGATATCATATGTGTTTTTTTACAATTAGGTGATTTCATTGTTTGAACATGGATCCAACTATTTCGAGTTGTCTTCCATTCCATGTTCTTGAAATTGTCTTCCTCTGGCTCCCTTTATCGGTAGTGATAAAGTTTAACACTGTTTGTAAGAAATGGAATTTTTTTTTGCAAAACCATTCTTTCTTTTTATGTTGTAAGAATGTCTCTACGAAGGAATTTTGATTTCTCATTCCTTTCCTCAATAGTGAAGATAATTTGTTTGCTACTCAATACCTTAATCAGAATGGACACATATCCTAGTTTCATTTGCGATTCATAGATTCAAGATAGAGAGTACAGTGTATTGTTAGACAAATAGTGGTTTTATCCTTATCAAGAGAATGCTCCCATACACACAACTATTTTGTAATGAATCTATTTACAAAGGCATTTAAAAACATAGGGCCAGTATGAATTCGAGAGTGGTGATTCTTTTCATTATTGGAAAATGTAAGCAGCAGAAAATATGACTCGGTTGTTCTAAAACATATGTATGATAGAATGTAGTCTAAATTTTATGTTTGCAGTAGTCTTGATAGGTTATAACAAAGGGTTGTTGTTCCATTTGGTGGCACTTCACCCCCTAAGTAATGGGACCAGGTCGTGCCATGTGGTTTAATCAACCCAATAATTGTTGATTAATAATGATTTAATATGATTAATTTAGTAAACAAAGGTTAGCGCTGATATTTTTGTTTTTATTTGGCATTGATTGTTTTTGTTAATGAGGCTATACGCTGAGAGTACTATTGTCTTGGCCTCGGGCTTCCTTCCTACGTTTGGCTAAACACTAGGTTGTTGGTTGCTCCTAGTCGTTTTCACTATGTTTTATTTGGGTTGTGAGCTCTGCGATTCTGTAGATGACTGTCACTGTTGTGTAATGATGTTCTGCTTGCACCAACTGTGGATTCTCTATTGGTAACTGGTAAACATGCTCCAACGTTTCTCTTGGTTTATGCTCTTGCTGGCTTGGCTCTGTTATTCGATGGTTGAACTGTTGTGAGGTTCTCTACTCCTTTGGTGGCTCAGTGCTCATTGTCTCATCTTCATTGCTCGCTCGGTCATTTGAGCTTGCTTATGTTTCCTCTACTAGTTGTATGTTTGTATTGTTGGTTGATTTTGTCTACAAGCTTTTCTACTTAGGTCGCGGGCTCAACAAGACCCTTCCATTCTGCGTTGCTCACTCTAGCAAGGTAAGATTTCACTCCATGATGAATGTTACGCTCTCAATTTTTTTGTGTACTAATAGGCATTGCTCCTTCCGAGCAGGGTTTTGTTTTGCAATGGTCGTGGTCAGTTATGAGTCTCCTCCTCTAGCATTGCTTTCAAATGGGTAAGTGTTTTTGGTATTCTCTTCCCTTACTGTCAATCTTCATTGTCTCTTTTGTTTTTCTTTCAATCAATGGTACTAACGTTCTGTTGTATTGCCTATGCAGGTCACTGGTCTCTGGCTGGAGTATCCCTCAGCTCCTCCTTCAAATGGAACTGGTAGGGTATTTCCTTGTTATAACTGTTTGGTTGAAGGTTTCTCTAGTTGCTTTTCCTTGTAGTTGGCAATTTAGTTTTCTGGTTCTGTTGACTAAATGTCATTGGTTCTACTGTGAACTGTAATGAATTTTTGTTTAAGGGTTAAAACCCTAACCCTCTTCTTGCTGCTCTGCTCCCGAAGGAGGGTTTTCTCCCCTTCAGGGTCATTGGACTTGGACTTGTAATTATATAGTTGGAATACAATGTTTTCTATTGTAATTGTTTTATAATATCAATGAAAAGAGTTTTGTATTAATACACACAGGGTTACCTCTTGCTCGAATTCCTCTCTGTGACTGTATTTGTTGATGAATGGCTCACTGTAGCATACTGTGATGCCTTTATAGCTTCTTAATATGGAAACGAACCATGTGCTCAGTCTTCGTTGTCACTACCTATGTTTGTCTCGTAGCTATGCTTCTGCATGTCGTTTTATTTTGGGAATTCACCTCTGTTTAACATGGAAGGATTTTTTGACAGATTGGTTAACTATATTTTCATTACATATGGGAAGAATTAGATAAGAAGGACATAATGGCTAGGCAGATGGACTCAGGAAAAATGAAAAGAAAACATCTCTTTCTTGTATTATTCTTCTTTTCTCAGAATTGTCGAACCCCGTCCATGCTATGTACATTTGTTTTATAATCTTACAATATAGCTAAGCAAACCATTGGAAGTTGCTTCTTTAGTTATGCAATTGATAACTTATCTTGTTATTTTAACTCTTTAGTTCTGTAGACTACAAAAATAATATTTCCCTTTCTGTTATTTTGTTTTTTTTTCAAAAGTAAATAACTATAAAAATAAACTAAAAATAAAAGACTAGACGACCGTGTGGCTATAACTACTTCTACCTGACTGTACTGTCCCTAACTACCTATTAACGGACAATGACATAAAACAAGTTCCTAATATTGTTCTTAATTAACAAACACAAATGAAATTCAAATATTGATGAACCTTTCCTCCTCAGCTGAGACCAACACCCAGTCATGGCACCCTTAGATGGATGCTCCTGCATCAGGCTCCCGGGGTAAGAAAAATTCATCACTCCAGTCCATGAGCTTCTCGACTGAATAACCCACCTACTCTATCTGTCTAGCATTAAGCCATGAACTATCCTAAATAGGATAGTTCTTCCACTTGACCAGATATTGCAGATATTATTTCTGCTGAGTTCTCCTAGCCACCTGAGTATCAAGGATCGTTTCGATCTCGAGTGGCTAAGAGTAAGGCATTTGTCTCATCCAAGACTCACTTTCTTCATGTATGTCCCTTGTAGGTCGTGTCGCATTGTCTTCCTCTGAACCAACAGTTTATGGAAATAGGTTTGCCACATTAAAGATGGGCGAGATGCCTATTCCTGGTGGTAGCTATATTTCATAAGCATTGGCTGAAAATTTCCGTAGAATTTTGCAGGGACCTATATTTTTGTACTTCAACTTGTTGTATGCACCTCTAGGGAAATGATCCTTCGGCAGATGTGTGAGGAATTCATCCCCCACATTAAACTATACGTCTCTCCGCTTCAAGTCTGCTCACTGCTTATATTTTTTACTACTATCTTGTAACTTAATTTTCACCTACTCATGTAAATCACTCATTGCTTTAGCGAATTCTTCCCCATCAGCACTTCGTCTTTCCTACTGTCCTAGATCTTGTAACTCATGCACTCTGCGAGGATGCATGCCATACAAGATCTGGAAAGGACTATAACTCATGTTGCGATTGGGCGAGTCATTCTAAGAAAACTCTGCTTGGGTAAGTACTCGATCCCAAATTCGCGAATTTTCACTGATCAAACTTCATAGCAGGTTTCCCAGACTCCTGTTTATCACCTTTATTTGCCCATTGGTCTATGGGTGATAAACAGAGCTATAACTCAACTGCGTGTCCATCTTCTTCCACAAGGTATGCCAGAAGTGTCCTGTAAACTTCATGTCCTTTTCAAAGAGGATGGACTTAGGTAGACCATGTAGCCTGATGATCTCTATAAAGAACAAGTGGGCCACATGAGTGGCATCGCTTGTTTTTCTACAAGGGATGAAATGTGCCAGCTTTGAAAACCGGTCTACTACTACCATCACTGAATCGTAACCCTGTTGTGTCCTTTGGAGACCCAAGATGAAGTCCAATATGACTAAGTCCCACGGTCTACTTGGAATGGGAAATGGCATGTATAGTCCTATATTTTGACTGTGTCCTTTTACCAACTGACACACCTTACATTTGGTCACAATGCTCTGTACATCCCTTTGCATTTTTGGCTAATAATAAAAATGGTTGTGCTGCTCTAATGTTTTGTCTATGCTAAAGTGTCCAGCTAGACCTCCATTGTGCTTCTCCTGAATGATATTCTCTCCCATTGAACAATCGAGAGTGCATAACTATCCCCCTCTAAACAACAACTTCTCTTGCAAATTATAGTCTAACCACAGACTATTGTTTCTCAGCACAAGATTCTGATAGGCTTCATAAGCCTCCTTGAAGTTTGTGTCAGTTTGATACAAGTCTTTCAAATGCTCAAAGCCTAGTACTTGTATCGTACTCTCCTACAAGAGCAAGGTTCTTTTGCTCAACAAATTTGCCACCTTGTTGGCTTTTCCGCTAATGTGTTTCAACACAAAGGTGAAACTCTACAAATATTCTACCCACTTTGCATGCTTGTGATTCAGCTTATGATGTTCCATCACATATTTCAGTGCAGAATTATCTGAGAACGAAACAAACTCATTCCCCAGCAAATAATGTCTCCAGTGCTTCAGTGCTTGGACGATAGTATATAATTCTTTGTCGTATGATGAATACTTTTGCCTGCTCTCATTCAACTTGTTGCTAAAAAATGCAACAGGTTTGTCGTCTTGGTTAAGTATAGCCCTAATGGCCATACCGCTTGCATCACAGCGAACCTGAAAAAGATTTTTAAAACCTGGAAATCTCAAGATTGGTTTTTCTGTGATCTTCTTCTTCAGTAGCTAAAAACTCTTCTCTGCTACCTCGGTCCAGTGAAAAGGCCGACTTGCCTTCTTTATAGTGTCCAACATAGGTGCGCAGATTTCACTAAAATTTCGTATAAAGTTATGGTAGAAACTTGCCAGCCCATGAAAACTACGTACCTCAAATAGACTTTTCAGGGATGGCCAGTTGACAATTGCTACGATCTTCTATAGGTCCATCTTCAACTCATTTTCTGCAATCATGAAACCTAGATAAACCAATTCTTTTTGCATAAAGGTACATTTTTTCAAATTTATAAACAGCTTATTCTGCTGCAATTTTTTCAGCACTTTTCGAACATGTCGAAAGTGTTCCTCTGTCGTCTTGCAGAAAATTAATATATTGTCCAGGTACACTATTACAAACTTCCCAATGTATTCTTTCGGCATTTCATTCGTTAGTCCAAATGGCATTACCAGCCACTCATGCAGTCCTTCATTAGTTTTGAAGGTTGTCTTCCACTCATCCCCTTCCCGGATTCAAATCCGATGATACCCACTATTTAAATCTTTTTTTGAAAAATATGCTTCCCTACTTAGGAAGTCCATCATGTCGTCCATCTATGGCAGTGGAAATCTGTACCTGATTGTAATCTTGTTGATGGCCCTCGAATCTGTGCACATTTGCCATTCTCCTCCTTTTTTGGGAGCGAGAACTGTTGGAACTGCGTAGGGGCTCAAACTCTCCCTTATCAGCCCTTTATCTAGCAATTCCTGCAGCTGTTTTCTGATCTCCTCATTGTGTTTGGGGCTCATCTGGTATGCTGCCCTATTTTGTAAACCTGCTTCGGGTATAAATTCAATATGATGACTTATTCTTCTCTTAGGGGGTAATTTATCTAGTAAGTCATCCACCACTATATCACTAAATTCCTGTAGCATCTATTGAATTTCCACATGAAAATCTGACACCTCTGTGTGTACAAGCATTGTCTTTGCTCTTCTTACAACAGCATAGCTTACTTCACTATCTTCTATCTACTTCAAAAACTATTTTCCACCCATTAGTAACACTCTTGTCCCACTTGTTTCTGCTATCTCTTCTTCCTTGATGGGCACAAGTGTGTGCTTGATCCCATCTTTGACAAACTTATAACAGTTCATCTTCCCGTCATGTACTATCTTCCTGTTACACTGCCATGGCCTTCCTAGCAGTATATGACATACATCCATTGGCATTATATCACAAATGACCTTATCCTTATATATGTCGATATGGAACTCCACTTCGCACTATTCATCCACCAACAGTTGATGACCTTTTTGCAGCCATGATACCTAGTAAGGAGTGGGATGTTTCAACTGCTTCAACCCCAACTTCTCCACCATATCCTTGGCAACCAGGTTATGTATGCTTCCACTATCGATAATTTGCTTGCAACACTTTCTGTGCAACTTGCAAACTGTCCTGAACAAGGCGTTCCTTTGAGTTTGTTTAGTTGTTTCTTTGGCTGGTTTCAGAAACACCTTGTTCAAAACTAAGGCTTCCCTTATTTCTGGCACATTTTTTGTTTCTTGGGGAGGTGCCTCTGCCTCCTCTGGCTGTACGACATATGCACCTCTTTGTCCAACTTGTTCTGCTTCAGGACACTCAAAAGATTTGTGCCCCCGCTTGTGGCACCTGTAGCACTGATAGTTAGCTCCTCTACCTTGGCCATTTCCTCTCCTTCACTGATATGGCCAACCACCGCTAGTGTTGTCACCTTTTTCCGTTGTCCCATAAGTTTTGGAACTGTTGCCTTCCTAATTATTGCTAGAAGTTCGGCCTCTGCCATAATACTGTCCTCTTCCTCTACCACTTTCTCGTCCTCTCCTAGCATTTTTCATTTTGGTAATCTTCTCTTCCGCCTTCATGGCACTCTGGTATGCCTCCTCGATATTTTTTAGGGAAATAATGTTGATTTTATATAATACTTCCAATCTTAAACCACTTACATACCTTGATGTTTTCTCTAGGGTGTCCTCTGCATAACTAGCTCTCAAATTTATCCTATAGAACTCTTCAGTATAATCTCTCACTGTCATTTCATTCTGTTTCAAATTTTGCACTTGCTGATGCAGTGCAATTTGGTAATCCTTGGGCAAAAATCTACCTTTCAACTTGGCTATCATCCTTGACCATTTCTTTATTGGCAACTTGTTCATCCTCCTTCTCTCTGTTTGGACACTGTCCCACCATAGGGACGCATGTCCCATCAACTTTGTTGTAGTAAACTTAACTCTTTGGTCTTCACTGATCTCTTCACACTCAAAATATTTATCCAATTCGCTGATCCAGTCCAACAAAACTTCTATGGACAAGTTGTTGTCATAATTTGAGATTTTTGGTTTAGGTTTGCTGCTCGCCAATAGGACTGATGTCAACAATCTCATTTCTGTCCCTTCTTCATCTGATCCATCTGTTGTCACTACAGCTTCTTCTTCACTATCATCTCCTATCTCTAGATCCCTTCTTCTCACTGCTTCAACTACCTCCAAATGGGTAGTAAGGATCCTGATCTCCTCCCACAATCCTTACTCTGATATCCTTTCAGTACCTCTCACACCACCTCGTCTTCCTACCTCCATTTCTCATGCCATTTCTAAATCCTGCTTTGATACCACTATGATGGGACCAGCCTATGCCATGTGGTTTAATCAACCCAATAATTGTTGATTAACAATGATTTAATATGATTAATTTATTAAACAGAGGTTAGCACTTATTTTTTTATTTGGCATTGATTGTTTGTGTTAATGAGCCCGTACACCGAGACGGTAGTTTTCCTTGCCTCGGGCTTCCTTCCCGCATTTGGCTAAACCCTATGTTGTTGGTTGCTCCTGTCATTTTTGTTATGCTCTCTTTGGGTTGTGAGCTCTGAAATTCTGTAGATGACTCTCACTATTGTGTAATGATGTTCTGCTTGTGTCAACTGTGGCTTCTCTGTTGGTAAGTGGTAACTATGCTCCAACATTTCTCTTGGTTTACGCTCTTGCTGGCTTGGCTCTATTATTCGATGGTTGAACTGTTGTGAGGTTTTCTACTCCTTTGGTGGCTCAGTGCTCACTGTCTCATCTTCGTTTCTTGCTTGGTATTTTCAGCTTGCTTATGGTTCCTCTGCTAATTGTATGGTTGTATTGTTGGTTGATTTTGTCTGCATGCTTTTGTACTCAGTTGCGGCCTCAACATGACCCTTCCATTCTACGTTCGCTCACTCTAGCAAGGTAATATTTCACTCCATGATGAATGTTACACTCTTAGTTTTTCTGTGCACTAATAGGAATTGCTCCTTGCGAGCAGGGTTTTGTTTTGCAATGGTCGTGGTTAGTTATGAATCTCCTCCTCCAGCATTACTGTTGAATGGGTAAGTATTTTTGGCGTTATCTTACCTTACTATCAATATTCACTCTCTCTTTCCTTTTGCTTTCAATCAATGGTACTAATGTTCTGTTGTATTGCCTATGTAGGTCATTGGTCTCTGGCTAGAGTATCCCATGGCTTCTCATTTGAATGGCACTGGTAGGGTCTTTCCCTATTATAACTGTTTGGTCGAAGGATTCTCTGGTTTCTTTTCCTTGTAGTCGACCAAGGTTCCTGTTGCAATGTCATTTGGTTGTTGGCAATTTAGTTTTATGGTTCAGTGGACTAAATGTCATTGGTTTTAATGTGAACTGTAATTAATTTTTGTTTAAGGGTTAAAACCCTAACCCTCTTCTCACTTCTCTACTCTCGAAGGAGGGTTTTCTTGCCTTCAAGGTCATTGGACTTGGACTTGTAATTATATAGTTGGAATACAATGTTTACTATTGTAATTATTTTGTAATGTCAATGAAAAGAGTTTTGTATTAATACACACAGGGTTATCTATTGCTTGAATTCCTCTCTGTGACTGTATTTGTTAATGAATGGCTTGATGTAGCATACTCCGGTGCCTCCGTAGCTTCTTAATATGTAAAGGAACCATGTGCTTGGTCTTCGTTGTTACTACCTATGTTTGTCTCGTAGCTATGCTTCTACTTGTCATTTTATTTTGGGAATTCGCCTCTGTTTAACATGGAAGGATTTTTTGACAGATTGTTTAACTGTCTTTTCATTACATACGGCAAGAATTATATAAGAAGGACATAATAGCTAGGCAAATGGACTCAGGAAAAATGAAAAGAAAATATCTCTTGCTCAGAATTGTCGAACCCCGTCCATGTTGTGTACATTTGTTTTATAATCTTACAATATAGTTAAGCAAACTATTGCCAGTTTCTTCTTTAGTTATGTAATTGTAACTTATCTTGTTGTTTTAACTCTTTAGTTCTGTAGAATACAAAGATAATATTTTCCTTTCTGTTATTTTGTTTTTTTTTTCAAAAGTAAATAACTATAAAAATAAACTAAAAATAAAAGACCAAACAACCATGTGGCTGCAACTACTTCTACCTGACTGTATTCTCTCTAACTACCTATTAATGGACAATGTTATAAAACAGGTTCCTAATACTTTTCTTAATTAACAAACACGAATGAAATTCGAATAATGATGAACCTTTCCTCCTTAGCTAAGACCAACACCTAGTCATGGTGCCCTTAGTTGGATGCTCCTGCATCACTAAGAATGTAGTGTTTTATAAAAGTAAATTGTTTTGGTTGTATCTAGACAAGGAATATGAAGATTATCATCGGTACGGGTATACAATCGACTGGTTTGATGTAATAAAAAATGAATGGGGTTTTCATTTGTTCCAATTAGTGACATAAGGTGTATGTCATTAACAATATACATGAATAAGTTGATATGCCTTGTCAACAATGGCTCCACTTTTGTATGGTCAATTGAAGAATTAGGTCATGTCCAATTTGGTCAACTGTGTGTTGAACAAAGAATTGACTACTCTGAAGATGATTGGGGTTTCAAATGGAAGTTGTTGGAAGACATTTTTGTAGATATAAATAGCAAATTTCCTGGTTATCTTCCATTTCGAACAATGCATGGTCTTGTTCTTCTGCGCAACAATAGTGAAGTTCCGTTTCCTATTATATGACATGATGACTCAAGGATTGCAATGATTTGATTGAGTATGGAAATGTTTTTTCAATTTCTCCCCGTATGGATTCTGTTGATGAGTTTCCATCATTGGATATGGATATGGATTCTTAGGATATTAGTATTCCTAGGAGTTCCTATAAATATTTCCATTTTATACACTCTATATGGTTGTGGAAAATATTTCCATTTTTGTGTCTATACATACTATGGGTCTTTATGGTAATACCTTAAAATTATGTTTGTATCAATATTTATGATGTAAAATATTTCATATTGTTTCCCCTAAATTTTACTTATTTACATGTAAATGTGTCTCAATGTTATGCATTTTTCTTTGTTTGTATAATTATAATTTATATGAGTTATGTTATACATGTTATTTGTATTGGTTTTTGTCATTGATTATAAAACAATGTTATATGTTTATGTACCTTTTAATATTTGCATTTATATTTTGATAATATATAGCTCCAAATTTTTAGATATAACTCCAATTCATATAATTCTTAGAGTATTTTTTCCCAATAGTATGGGTTTCATTTTGATTATAATATGATACATGGAAATTTAGACTTTTTTGCTTAAGGCAATTCGAAGAATTCATTTCCATTTTTTGCCATTTTGAAAAATTCCTTTTTGTTTTTAGCCATTTGGAAAAAGCTTTATACATTTTGATAATTTTATATGGTTGGAAAAAATTAACATATAGACTTTTTATGTTTTTTTACAATTTCCAAAAAAAAAACTTGTGCCTTTTTCATTCTTTTTTGTTTGTTTATGTTAGATATTTGTTAAGTTCCATGTTTATGATTCCATAATGAATACTTTATTATTCATTGTAAACATGTCATCTCAAGGCACAAGCAAGTGTAGAATAAAATGAAATTTGTCACTAGAATCAAGTGAGAGGTCTAATGAAAGTCGTCATTTATTGTATCAACAAAATCAGGATGCCATAAATGAGCCTAGGAGAGCTACATATCATAGAAAAATAAGTGAAGCCACTCTTGAAAATGATTTTATAATTCCTCGTAAGTATCTTACTGTGGATGATATAATGGAAAGAACATTTCCTGTTGATAGTTCATTATCATGATATGCTCCTCATTAGCGTAATCTTGTTGTTAGATGCTCTCATAAAAATGTTCATAACATTAGGGAAACATCTTGCAATCACGAAGAATGCCATATCGATAATGTGGATGAAAATGTCCACCCTAACCCTTCCGTGTGTCTAATTGCATGTTTTGATGGCCAAAGGTTGCAAAACATCCATGGTGGAGGTAATGATGATATTTTGTGTGATGATTTGGATGAAAGTTTACTTGGTCATTTGTTTGATAATTTGGAGCTAGTTTCTCGAAACACCGGATCTTCAAATCCCATTTCTCAAAGTAATGTGGTCCCATCAAGGGAATTAGTCATCCCTGATAGCATTTCAGCTGGATCAATGGAGGTAACACAATGATATTTTGGTTTTTGTTGGAATAATGGTTTTTTTTATTGCATTCTTATATTTAAAAAATTTTGTTTACTAAACTTATAAGTTATTTTATTCTCTTGGAATAGGGTACAACTTGTTTTAATACATGTCTAGAAATTACTTCTCATAGTGTTACATCTACTAATATGAGAAGTGAAGATGAATAATGTCATCACCTTCATGTGCATTCTCCTCGACGATCAATTTCCAGACTAATGTAAATTTTCAATTTTTTTTATTTGCTTTTCATTTTTTAAATTTCTAGTTGGTTGGACATTGAATTTTATGGCATATTTTATTTTCTTCAAATAGGACAAAACTCATTTAAATAGGGGCATACAAATTAAATCCATAGATGTTCCATCTACTGATGTAAGAATTGAAGAGGAACCATCTCATAGTGTTCATCCACATCACCAAACAAATGTAAATGTTGAGTACATTTGTTATTTTTCTCATTTTTTCATTTACAGTTGCTTGGACATTGTATTTTGTAACCTTTTATGCAGAAACCATGATTTCATCTCATTAGGTTGGAGAATTGGAATCCAAAACATGAAATTGTAAAACTAATGTAGATGTTCAATGTATTTGATTTCTTTTCCATTTTTGAAACTTTCTTTGTTGGACATTTATTTTTATAACGTATTTTATTTTTTTCAAATAGGAAACAAGTCATTTGAATAGAGGCATATGTAGAAATTCCCACTGTTCATCAACAAATTATGCAATATACTAAAGCAAAATAAAAGATCTACTTATACCACAAACTTTGCAGAAGCTTAATCGAATATGAGCAAGATCAATGAGAACACATATAACTGAGAATGAGAAATCAATCTGCCTAAAACCCCAATCTGTATATTATCATATAGGTGGAAATCTGTTCAAATTACAAAAGGAATCAGCTCTCAAGATATCCTGCTCTCTCAGCAATCAAACAATACAACTCACAGACTGAGTAGACACAGTATATGTCCTCCACAAGCCCTCCAAGCATCCTATCTCCTTGCACAATTTTTCTTGGGGTCCAGTGATGCCACATGTGTGAATTGGCCTCATCACACTCAAAAAAACTAAAGAAGTAACTATGCAATCCTCAAGAAAATAATTCCTTCTGCATGCAAGAGATATTCACAATGGAATATTCTAGCAACTGATAGTACACTACCCCTCCATCTGATCTCAACTGGGTCTTTGTCTGAATTAACATGCATGATTTATTTATGAGAAAAAATTCAGTTATCTAAAGTGTAGTAGTTACATGCATGCATACATTAACTAACTGAACTCACAATTAATTCAACAAATTGTTGGAATTAATCTAACTGGACTTGACTCAGTTAACTAAGACAACTAATTACAACTCAATATTACAACTCATCCTTATCTCTTTAACTCATGGATAAATTCCCCAATTAATGGAGAAATTGTTGCATGCCCCCACATAGACTTCATGTTTGATTTTCTGCAACTAATTAGCTCATGGTGAATTAATTAATTATTTCACAAACAACTGCTAAGATCAAATTCGAATTTTCAGTTCTCTATTTTAGTTCAGGGACTAAATAAAATAGGAAGGTATCATGAAATGTTATTTATAGAAGTAATAAATTTAGCATTTCTTGTTTCTATTTTTAACACTCCCTCTCAACAAGAAAGGGATTATCAATTAACCGCAATCCTGTCTATGTTGAACTCGAACTTGCATTTTGACAATGCCTTAGTTAAAATATCTGCATCCTGTTCCTTGGTTGAAACATATAACAAGAACATGATCCTCTTGATACACAGTCTCGAAGATGGTGATATCGAATATCAATGTACTTGGACCTATCATGAAAAACTGGATTCTCAAAGAGTTTGATACAACTCTGGTTATTGTAGTAGATCATGGTTGGATCAATGGTTTGACCAAACAATCCCACTAGAATCTTATGCATCCAAATGGCCTCACATGCAGACTGACTAGTAGCCATGTATTTAGCCTCTACTGAGCTAAGTGCAATTTACCTATGTTTCCTGCAGTACCAGGAAAATGCAGCTGAACCAAGGTTGAAGATTCCTCTAGAAGTACTCTTCTAGTTTGATGGAATCCCTGGCGAATTTGCATCTGTGAAGCCCTAAAGCTTCACTCCCTCTATCCATCTATACCACAATCCAAATTGAGATGTGCCTCTGAGGTATCTCAGCACATGCTTCACTGCCTTCCAAAATAGCTTGGTAGGTTGAACCATAGCTTGACTCAATTAGTTCACCACAAAGCATAAGTTTGGTCATGTGTTCACCAGATACATAAGTGAACCCACCAGATACCAATAAACAATAGCAGCTACTACCTCACCTGAAGTAGCATCCTCCTTCCTCTAGTTCCCATTTAGAGGAGTCTGCATGGGCTTATACTTCTACATGTGAAAGCGCCTGACTACATTGTCATACCTGCCTTGAGACACAAATACTTCACCATCTTTCTAACACACCTCCATGCTTAGAAAGTAGTGCATAATACCCATGTCTTTCATTTCGAACTCTCTTGCAAGGTCCTCCTTGCGAGACTGTATCAGCTGATCATCACCTATCAAAACCAGATCATTCACATAAAGAACAATGATCAAATGTTTACCCTCTACGATGATGTTGTACAGGTTTACATCTACTTCACTCTTGGTGAATCCCAACCCGGTGAAATAGTTGTTGCTATTGTACCAAGCATGGGGTGCTTTCTTTAGCCCATGCAAAGCCCTCTTGAGTCGGCACACATGTGACTCACGATCGAAGGTCTCGAAACACTCTAGCTACTCAATGTACACCTCCTCATCAATATTCCCATTGAGGAATGATGTCTTCACATCCATCTGGTGGATCTTCCACCCCATCTGAGCTAGTAGTGCCAACATCGATCTATTCGATGAGTACCTTGCTACACGAGAAAAAAGTCTTATCATAGTCGATCCTCTTGACCTGTGAGAAAACCTGGGCAACAAACCTTGCCTTATGTTTCTCAACGCTGCCATCAACTGTCTGCTTTACCTTGTAAAGCCATTTGGAACTCACCACTGACTTACCCTGAGGTCTTGGGACAACGTCCCACACACTATTACGAATGATAGAATCGTACTCCTCTGCCATTACATCAACCCAAACTGGTTGTTGCATTTCCTCCTTGAATGAAGAAGGTTCAGTATCGACACACTCCCCAACCAGGGCCATGTACCCAATGTACCGCTCAGGAGACCTACTCTATCTATGCTAAGAAGATGGTTGTCCTACATTCTCCCGAGCATCCAACATCAACCTGTTAGCTTCCCTTGAGCATTTTCACCCATCTCTATAAGTCTTAGCATGACTAGATGTCTCCACTCTCAGATCCTCTGCATGCGGCTGCTCCACATCAATCAAAGGCTCCTACTCCTTAGGAACTGAAAGTTCCTCCTCTGCATACAACTCGAGCTCCCTCTCAAGTGATAGTCACATGGCTTTCTTCTCCTCGAACTTCAGATCACTGCGTACCATTATCCTCTAACTATTAGGTAGGTACACCCGATCGTTGTGTGGTGTATCTGTGTACCCCACAAGTATTCCCAACTCAATTGTTGGACCCAGCTTCTTCCAGGAATCTTTGGCCACATGATAGTAAACTAATGATCCAAAGATTCATAAGTGACTCACATGTGGTCACTTCCCAGAAAAGGCCTCCATCGTTGTCTTCATTCTTAGTATATGGTGCAGGCTTCTGTTCTGCAGGTATGCTGCTATATTGCATGCCTCAGCCCACAAATGCAGTGGTAGGATTTGGTCATGCAACATTACTCGAGCTACTCCCACAATCAATCTCTTCTTCCTTTAGGCCACCCCATTCTGTTGTGGGTTATGGGATGTCGTCAATTCTCATTTAATTCCGTCTACAATGCATAAGTCTTTAAACTGTTCGAAGACATACTCTCCACCATTGTCATTGCGCAAGGCTTTTATTTTCTTTCCAGATTCTTTCTCTGCTAAGGTTTTAAACTCACAAAACCTCAAGAAGGTCTGATACTTCTTTTGCATAAAGTAGATCCAGTATCTATGAGAAAACTCATCAATCGTAGTGGAAGCTATAGAGAATGGGCCAAAAACGTTTGAGTGAACTCGCTCCAGGATTGCTCTAGCTCTATTGTCTTAATCCAGAAAGGAAAATTTCGCATATTTACCCAAGGTACAACCTTTGAATGTATTCATATACTCAAGTTTTCCCTTGGGTAATCCAGTAGAAATATGCTACATGATCTTCAGGGCTCCATGGTGTAAGTGGCCCAGTCTTCTACACCATAGCTCACCAACATCTTGGCTCTGAACCATCTCAAATTTGGAACTCAATCCAACACAGTAATCTACCTCCAGCTTGTAGAGATTCTTTACTTGAATCCCAATTCACTTTTTCTATCTAATATTGATATGCCTCAAGAATACCTTTCCTTTACTAAGGACTACATCATAGCCTTTATCTCCTAGCATAGTGACAGACAAAAAATTCTTCTTCAAACCTACTACATGTTAGTGTCGGTCTTGAGCCCTCCATCGGTGATCAAAAGCTCTTTGCATATGCATATGTAGGTGTCCCATCAGCATCATTTTTGCATCCCGTTAGGCATGCCATAACACTGATGGAGAAGCTGGTCTTGTTCCCTTCTTGGCTTTGCTGGAATTAGGTCATATCATTTGAAAAAACTTGTGTCACACTTGTTTCAGTTTTGTCTTGAAATCTCAAGTCTAGGTCTAGGGTTTCGGTCAAAATCACAACAAGGTCATGAGTCAAAAGTCTAATAGTCCCCAGCAAGCCAGAAGGAGGTATGTAATTATGTTCTATTGATATTTTTTATCAGCTACAGCTCATTTATACCTTGGATTTAAAAACTCTGTTTTTAAACCCAAGGTCATGTGAAATTTGCAAAAATAAGGAAACTTTTCAAAAATCTTCAGAATGCCGGCAACAACCCTGGTTTCCTTGCCAGAGTCTATCAGATAATCAACCTGCAAAAAGAACCAAGTGAAAACACTCAAAAGATCAATTTTAGGCAAAGTGAAATTTAAAAAGCAGTGTTAAAATGAATGTCAAAACATGCAACATTAGAAAGTGGGTTTGATGATTTAATTTTTTTTTCAATGTGGACCTATAAAGACTAAAAAGCCCTCTTCATGGCCTCATTATGCACTTGCAAACTTCCAAGATACAAGAGAGAGCAAAGGAAGGTGATTTTGCAGCGATTTTGGTCATTTCCTGGGGAGCGACCACTCAAAATAGAGGTGCGACCAGTTGGGCGAGGTGCGACCACTCAGTGCCCCTCCCACAGTGCAATTTTTGAACTGGTGCGACCACTCAGAGAGGTGCAACCACTCGAGCTGGGGGTGCAACCACTCAAATTGTATTTGCCAGAAACTTGCCAAATCACTCAAATCGCCCTCCCAAACTGCTAAATCGACCAGGTAGGCTCTAAATTCATCCATGATGGCAAGTGATGATTGAATGATGATGTGTCTAATGGTTTTCTCCTTTAAGATTTGCAAAAGAAATGGTGAATTTAGCTATTGTTAATGTAGGCAAATATGGTAGGGTTTGTGTGTTGTCTCAAGGTTAAATCCCTCTTATCCCATCCTTGTTTCCTTTTCAATTAAATTCACAAATGTTGCTACATGTTTATCTTATTATTTCATTTATTTCATTTGCAAGAAATACAAAGTTTTCCATCCCATATTCCTACAAAATCTATCCCTCCCCAAATTTCTTCACTAAACCCTAATGCCCTTCATATTCCAAACAAA
>APFE030602456.1:0-22478 GCA_000404065.3 Pinus taeda | reverse complement strand
GGGTGCTGGAATTTTTGCAACAAGTTACAAGGAGGACACGCACAGGTAACCAAAGAATTTGCACTTAACTTCACAGGCTTGAATTCAAAGGTAGCCATGATGGAAATGCAGGTTTCGCCAGAAGTGATATCTACTGTGACAGAGATCCCACGAGGACAAGAGCAATGGTTTAAAAATTTCAAGTTTGACATGAATCCTTGCAAGGAGTTTTTGAAGGATGAATTTTGTAAATGCAGATTTAAGTAAGGTAGTGCCCAGGAGTTATGTCAAAGAATATTATGCTCATTTACTCACATGCATACAAAAATATCTAACTTGCGAAAGAAGGTATAACAAGGTTTACTCATACCATTTTAAGCTCCTTTTGCATTTCACAGGGAAGGTCTCCATTGACTTACCTTTTTATCTTTTCCGTAGTTTGAGTAAGATGTGTGATAAGGTACAACTGAGGAAAGAGGATTGTGAAACCTCTTTGTTTCATCATGGTTTGATTAAACTACTGGTTTTAGATGAGCTCCAAAGGGTAGACAGAGATTGGAATTCATTCATTTTTATGGCTGGTTTCAAAAGCCAGACTGGCCTCAGTCCTCTACCTGCAAGATATTTTGCAATAGCAGAGCTCCAAACAGAAGCAAGAGCTAAGAGAGTTCCAAATTCACAAGCAAGAAAACAAGTGAAGCCACTCATCATTCAAGATCCACCTCAGCAATCAACTAAGGAAAAAGCTCATGGTAAAAAGACTGTACCTGAAACAAGCACATCTGAAGTAGTCTCAAGGAGAAGAACAAGAAGTCAGATGACTAAGGAAAAAGTTAAAGTTGTAGCTGTTGAAGAGAGTCCAGTTTCCAAGGGAAGTCTAAATGATTTATTATAGGCTATTGACTTTGAGCAGTCTCTACCAGTTCAAATTGAATTGATACAGTCAGAACAAGAGAGAACCAAGAAAGCCAAAGCCTTAAAAAGGCTTAAATTTGATGGGTCAGCTGAACAATTTGTTTTTAAACCTAGAAGGCCTATGACAAGGAGATTCCAACAAGTACAGGAAGCGCTACGAAGAACAGAGGAAACAGGGGAAGGGACACAACGCCAGCAAAGGAAGAACACAGGCAAAACAATCATTACATCCAAAGAAGACAATATAGCAAACCTGAAGAGCAAATTGGAATCAGCTAAGCATGAGATTGCGAAATTGAAGAAAGCTGCTAGAAGACATGCAGTCATACAAGCAAACTATTACAGAATTAAAACCCTATGGGAAGAAAATGCAGCTGTAGAAGTGGTTGATTGTAATACACAATTTCACACCTGGACAGTGCTGGCAATCAAAGAAGCCAAGTACATCAGGATGATTAATATGCAACTGAGAGCTGGGAATAAGGTTATGAAGAAACAAATAGAAGGTCTGAAGGCACAGGTAAGCGAGCTTAAAGGACCTGCTAAATGAGTTTACATTTCAAGTAAGATTTTGTTTTTAAATTTTGATAAGTTTGCTTGATCTTACCTTTTTGAAGAAACCTAAATCCCTATTCAGCTTTTGGAAAGTCTAAAAGAAGTTTTGACAACCAAGTACTCGATTAATAAAGGTCTCGAGTTGAAAACAATGTTTTTTTTTAAACAACTCAGTAGTTTCGTAGCGCGCTACGAAACTGCTGAAGGTGATGATTTCAACATAGATCAAGCAGTTTTGAAGCAGAAGCGGGAAAATTTTGAAGGACAGATGTATACAACGAGAACATCTAAAGTTACAACAACCAATCAAACAAAGACAAGTGGAAATAAATGGTTTGGATCAAAGATTGCATTTTGTCATATCATGAGAAGATTGAAGCACGGTTCAGACAGCTTGAATACGTTTTTCCTTTTTGTTTTTAAAGACAGTGGATAACACATCATCAAATCATGTTTCAAAACAGTGGACAACACATCAATAGACGTGGCCACCATCATGTTTTGAGGAACAAAATCAAAGACCGACTTATGTGGAATTGAAAACCATAAAGCCGAGAAGCAAGGATAGTCTCCTAATTTTCCTGAACAATGAAGAAGATATAGCATTCAAGAGCAGCGTGGAGCATTGAACACCCATCTCAGCCAAACTGAAAGAGAACCAGATGTCAAAGAAAGAGGATTATCTTAATCAAAGCCATGATTCATGTAATATGGAGTTAGAGTTCAATTTGATTTAGATCTCTAAAAAACTCCAGTTAATAGTTTGTTGTATTTATTAAATAGTTAGAGTTTAACAGCTGTGAGTAATAGAAGTAGTTTTCGAATTCCCCTCATGCTTGAGGAGGAATCTCAATCAGTTAGAATAAGAGCTCTATATATAGCTGAAGCAGCAATGTACTCAGGGTTGGAAATTTTATGAAAAGGCTGGTATTTGGCTTATGTAAAACTCTGTTTCAGTAATACAAGTTTGGCTTTACTTCTCAGGATTCATGAGGGATCTTTATGTTCAGAATATGTGATGTTGTCCTTTTCCTAATTCTTGCAGTGGTATGGATGTATAATCACTCAGAATTCACTGAATGTGCTCTGACTTCCTGTATACATTTATAAACTGTGTGGTCCTATATGAGTTTATGTTCTGAATGTTTAAATGCTGAATGCCCTGACTTCTATGTAAGGTTGAATTTATTGTTATATTGAGATGTTATTGACTCCATAAGCCCAATGGATAGTTGTTAATGTGTTTCCACCATTCATACTTTTCACAGTTGTTTTACAAGAGTTAGCCATCTTATCTATAATCAAAATCATTAACCCATTTAGAGAGAGCCCTCTCAGGTTGAGGAGGCTAAGCCTCAGCCTAAAGTAGGTTTGAAATAGTTACTTAGAGTCAACCTGACCAGCAGCCTATCAGGATCTGATTTTGAGATAACAGGAAGGTTAGATTCCCATAACCCAAAAATGTCAGAGTTGTTCCAATAGTTATCCTTGATTTGGCAGAAGGCTTGAAGATGGTCCACATTTCCATACAAATATTTTATTTGGAAATCTTTGTCGGCCAAGGGTAAATAATCGAAGTCCTTATGAGGTGCATTCATAGGCGCGACGTTCAGGGCTGCGGGAGCTTCCATGTTTGGTTCTTGTGTTTCAAACTGGAATTCGGGCTTTTGTGGAAATAATGGACAAAACAACAGGCTTGGGGGTCTTTTTATGAGAGCTACAGACTGATTTTACTTGAATTTGGCTTTTTTGGGTAAAATTCACAGAGGAAAAACGAAATTACTGATTCGGGAAGTGAATTGGGGTAAATACCTGTTTTTGGAAGCGAACCGTGTAATTTGCAGGTTGCATGACGAGCTGCAGAGCACGATGCTGGGGTTTGTTGGCTGGGTGACGGACTGGACGTGATTTTCATGGAGCACAGTAGCAGAGAATGTGGGTGAAAATGACATTTTCTCGACTATTTAACAAAATTTGGCTTTGTCGGGGATTTTTGGCATTTATTGAGCAGCTGACGTCACAGTGATGGGATATTTTGTCGTGACGCGAAGTGTGGTAAGCGGTTTCCCCCCACACCACTTTTGGGGTCGGGTGGTTTCGGGCAGGGAGGTAGCGATCACAGTGGGAACGTGACGTGTGGCAAGGGTACGAGAGTAATATCGCCAGTTCCCTGCGAGTTAAAGGTCGGATGGAAGGGGGGACGCGATATGAGTGTGAACCGTTGGATGAGCGGGCCCAGATCTGACGGCTGACTGGCGTCGGAGATGGCGGAGGGTTAAGGAGTGGGCCCGAGTTTAATAAACATTAAATTAATTACATCGGGCGCGATTTCATTGGTTGGAGTTTGTTTGTTGTTAATTAACCAGATGTTAATTAATTCCATAATGCACGCGGGATTTAGGTTATTAACAATTTCAGATAAATATTGTAATCCCTGCTGCAATGTAGCTATGGCCGTATTTGACCGGGGTGGAAATATTAGTATTTGGGGGATTTTTATGTATTTTACATAATACAGGATTGGGAATAATGCAGGATTTATATAATAATTGTCAACAGTTAATATGAAAGAATTAATAAACGAGCGCTAAGTTTAAATGTTGGGAATTTCACATAGAAACTTAGGCTAGAGATAAACAAAAAGGGGTTTTTTATGGAGAATTTTGCCATTTTCTTAAGTAAACTGAGATTTTACTTGGGCAAAGGTTATAAGATGGAATGAGTAGTCTATGAGGAATATTAAGAGTCGATCTTAATATTTTGAGGAAATTAGTAAATGATTGGGAAAAGTATGAAGGGGAGTTAGTCATGTGATCCTGATCTTGAGATGTTTTCAGTATAATGCCTGCTTCACACTTGTGATGTCATTTCTGCAACACCCTCTACCTACCCTGCTTACTTTGCCTAGCATTTTTCTTCTTTTTTCTTTGGGTGCACTTGAACTGGCAAACCCTCATCATCTTCTTTTCTTTTCATTGCAATCCCACCTACATCTACACTTATAACATCCAAGGGCTCAGATTTAACAGTTGAGCTCCTTTGCTTCTCTACCTATCTACTTATCTGCCAAGATTGAACAGTTTGGACAGATTTTATTCTTTATCTCTAAAACAAGTAAATTCAGACATGAACTAGCCAAGATTGAGTTGTTTGGCCATTCATCAATGGTGGCACAAGTCAACAAGTTGCACACCAACAGATTTTGTAGAAAATAAAGTAGTAGTGGCATTTTGGACTTGCACACTTTCTTGGTCTTTTGTTTGGGGTTCATTTCTTTCACTTTTTGACCATTTTATTCTTTTTGCCCTTTGATTTTTCTTTCAGGGCATACCCTCTTTACATTTTTAAAATTTTTGATTTCTTGACAATATGGAAAACCTTTGCAACCAGGGAAGGTATGAACATATTACAAAGCTCAATAATGCCAATCATGAAATATGACACCTATTGGTATAGGAGAATAACAGTGGCTCCACTTGGGGATGGCTTTCTCTGGTGGAAAGTCAAGAACAACAAGTCAGATAGCCTTCTCCATAACTTTGACTGTGCTTTGAAATCTTCTTTTGCTGGTTGCTTTATTATATGTACAATAATTACACTTGGGAAGCTTAGGGCCTTCTCTTCGGGCTTCAACTTCAGCAAGTTATTATCCAATCCAAACTGAAACATTACAACGGTATAGTATATACATGTTGAAACAGAAATATATTAGACAGTTGGATCAAAGTAGTGTTTTAGCATCCGGCCATTCACTGGCCCTTCTTCTGTCTCAGTGCCATCCAGGTTCTTCAAAAAGTAAGTATTGTTCCCTTGTAAAACCTGGATAATAAAAGGTCCCTTCCATAAGAAGTCAAACTTCCCATGTTTTCCCTTATCTTCCCTCCTGGAATCCCACTTTATAACTTTGTCTCCAATGTAGAAATCTTCTGCCTTGGACTTCTTATCAAATATTTTCTTGAGTTTTTCTTGTAGCACTTGGGATCTTTGGTATACCTCTTCTCTGGTCTGCTGCAAATGGATAGTCTGATTTATTCTTCTTTGAATGTCATTGGGTTCCACCTGAGCTTCTTGCAATAATTTCATTACAGGGACTCCCAAAGATGAAGGAGATACAACCTCTATGCCATAAACCAATTCATAGGGGCTTGTTTCAATGGATCTCTTTGTAGTTAATCTGCCTGCCCATAGTGCATTTATAAGTTTCTTGTGCCAATTTTTCTTGTTGTCTTCCAACAATTTCTTAATAATATTGATCAGGCTTTTATTGGAAGACTCAGCTAGACCATTACTTTGAGGGTAATAGGTTGTGGAATGGCCTAAAGTGATATGGTATTTGTGACAGAAGCTTATCATTTTCTTGGATTTGAAAGCAGCAACATTGTCAGTTATGATATTTTCAGGACAGCCAAATCGGGACAGTATGTTGGTTTCTAAGAATCCTATAATCACTGTATCATTGGCTTGTCTGGTAGGGATGGCTTCTATCCACTTGGTGAAAAAATCTGTAGTAGTGAGGATCCATTTATGCTAGCCAGAAGAGGGAGGATGTATCTCTCCAATGAAGTCTAAACCCCATTGTTGGAAAGGCTTTTCTGTGGAAATTGGTTTAAGGGTAGAGGCAAAAGTTTCCTCTTGCCTTAAAAAATTTGACATTTATGGCAAGAAGTGACAAATTTCTTCACATTAGAGAACAAAGTGGGCCAATAAAATCCAACTCTTTGAATTTTATCTGCAGTTGATTTCCAATAAATATGTCCACCACAGTCCCGTGCATGAAATTCTTTGAGCACTTTGTCAGATTCATCTTTTATTAAACAATTTAATAGAATACCTTCATGATTTTTCCAAAATAAGGCATTATCTAAAATACAAAATTTTGAAGCTTTCATTTTCAAAAAGCTTTTCTTTGTTCTGGATAACCCTGGAGGAGCTTGCAGGTTTAATAATACATGAGTTATATCAGCATACCAAGGTGATTCTAAGAAGGCCTGATTGATCTGTGGAGTCGCCATCTCCTGTTCATTATCCAGTTCATTGATATCAAGGGCTTGAAAGTTTGTTTCAGTGATGAGTTTAACCAATCCCTGTCCTTTTATAAGTTTTGTGGGTTTTATTTCAATATCATATTCCAATATATTAGTTATCCATTTACCTCGTTTGCCTTCAATTCCCTCTTGAGTTAGGATGTCTTTGATAACATCACTTGGTACATAAGCTATTACATGGGAGTACAATATATAAACTCTGAAGTCTTTAATAGCTTTCACAAGTGCATAAGCCTGTTTTTCCATGATTTGGTATTCTAGTGGTGCATCTCTAAGTGCTTTACTAAAAAAGGCTATATGTTTTTCATATCCTTGATCATCTTTTTGTAGTAAAACAACAACAATGGTATGTTATGATGCAAATGAAAATATCATGAAGTCTCTATCAAACTTTGGACTTGTAAGGATTGGTGTTCTAGTCAAAGCCATTTTAATTTCTTCAAATGCTTGTTTGGCTTCTACTGTCCATTTAACCTTGGAATCATTTTTTAACATGTTGTTTAGCAATCTGATTAATTCAGCCAAATTATGTTTAAATCTCCTTAAAAAATTGATCTTCCCTAGGAAAGCTTGAAGTTCTTTGACATTTCTGGGGTGAGGTACTTGTAGAATGGCTTGTATTCTATTAGGATCAATTCAGATGCCATCTTTGGAGATGATGTGGCCTAACAATTTGCCTTCTTCTAGACCAAATAATGATTTCTTGGGGTTTAATGAAATACCATATATTATGCATTTTAAAGACACTTGTCTCAAATGATCTAGATGTTGCTGATCTGATTTAGAAAACACAGTAAGGTCATCCAGATATATAACTAGAAAATTGTGAATTTCTTTGGAAAATTCTATGTCCATTGCTCGTTGAAAGGTTGCCCCTACATTCTTAAGTCCAAATGGAATTTTAACATATTTGAAAGTTCCCCATGGTGTTGTAAAAGCAGTTTTTTTCTTGGTCATCAGGATGGACTAGAATCTGGTTAAAGCCTGAAAATCCATATAAAAGTGAAATCCTAGAGGCACCTACTACCCTTTGTAAAATGTGGTCCATCTTGGGCAAGGGGTAATTGTCTTTCAAAGAAACTTTATTCACATTCCTTAAATCAACACACAACCTGATTTCCGCTGTTTTCTTCCTAGTGGGTACTAAATTAGATACCCACTCTGAAAACCTGATAGGAGCAATTATTCCTGCTTCATACATTCGTTTGATTTCTTTTTCAATTAATGGGAGTAGTACAGGGTTAATTCTTCTGAGTTTTTGTTTGAATGGTTTCTAATTTTCCTTGAGGGGTATTGTATGTTGAATCACAGAGGTGTCATAAGATTTGAGATCTTCATAGCTCTAGGCAAAAACATCCTGGAATTCTTTGAACAGTTCAACATATTTAAGCTTTTGATCAGGGGGCAAAGTTTTGGATAATTTTATCATTTTCGGATTTTCCTCGGTTCCTATGTTACAGTCTTCAATATCTGCTTTTAGAGGTTTCATTTTGGGCTTCGTTGAGATATCATTAGAATCAAAGAAATCTTCCAAGGGAGTCAATCCTTTGGGAAAATGATTATCTTTTAAATCAATAATTTTAGAGTCTCCTTTAATGATCTCATCAATATCTATTTCTTTCAGATCTTGCATTTCTTTATTGGTAAATTTTGTTGGATGAAGCATTTGATTTGCACTCTCTGCTGAAATGTATGTTTCTATTTTATCCTTTTGATCAATCATGCTAACAGTATCTATGTCTATATTTGTGCTAGAAAACTCTTCCTCTAGAGTTAAAAAATTGTTGATCTGAATATCGTTATCAAACACTTGCCAGTTTTTACATTATCAGGTATGGTTGGCCTGTGTCTAATCTCAGCTGTGAATTGATGATTAGGTTCAAACAGTAATTTACAAGTGCTGGCGAATGTTGCTAAGCTGTGAGCATGCAAATTATGTTTCCTTGGAATTTTGGCAAGTTGTGTTTCAAGAAATGTGTTGAGGATGTCAATTGTTGGTCCTCTATAAGCTCTCGGTCTGAGATCAATTGTGAGGAAGTTTCCTTTTATCTGTTGAATGACTAAATCAGAGTCTCCCAAAACTGATATCCTGATTGCCCCTAAACTTTTGACCAATTTAAGTCCTAGCAGCAAGGCCTCATATTCAGCCATATTATTGGTGCATTTAAAGTTTAACCTGTAAGCATGACCTTCTGCATGATCATTTTGTAGATTATGCATCCAAATTCCAGCTCCTGCTCCTAGTTTGTTAACTGAACCATCAAATTCTAAGTACCAAAGGGTTTCATGTTCGTAGTTAGTATCAGGAGTCTCAGTAATCTGCTTGATAGGAGGATATAGTTCTTTAGTTTCATCTGGCTTCTCTTGAGTGTTTGATATATCATTTTTCTCAGAAATTTCTTGAATTTGAACACTATACTTTTTGTTTATAATTTCTTCTTATTCAAATGCTAAAACCTTGACATCAGTTGGAGGATCAATTTCAGCATTGTAGAGAATGAAGGAGTCCATGTCAGAGTGCATGGAGTAGATGGGAAAATTCTGGGGTTTCTCCTGGCTACTTAGCACATATTTCATTAAAGTTTCTTGGTGCAATTTCTTTGGTTGGCCAAATACTGAAATAGTAGCATAGGACATGTCCAACTGTAATGATCTTTGAAGCTTTGCACCCCAAGACCTGGACAACAACATGCCATATTTTGGTGGAATATCAACTACTACTATGTCCATTAAAATGGTTTTGGCAGGGTATTGAACTAATGAAACAGAAAAATCTTTGATCAATCCTAGACATCTGACCTGGCTGGAGTCAAAAGAGAATAAGTCTTTGTATGGCCTGGTAATATCTAGTTCCAACTTCTCCATTACAGATTTAGGCATTAAGTTATGAGAAGCACCGGAATCAAACATGGCATTATGAAGTATTTTATCATGTATGTTCAGACTTACATAAAAAGGAGGAACACCTCCATCTACTGTTTTTCCATTTACCTCAGGTCCAAAAATTAATTCAGGTTAATCATCAAAAACATTTACCGAATCTTTTCTCATAGAAATTTGGAGTGATCTGCTAATTTTACCTCTGTAGACATCATGTTTAGCCAATTCTAACAATGGGATGGCTATGTTTAATTTGCCTATTTCAATTTCAAGATTAAAAGGTTTTTCAGTTTGGATTTTTGTATTTTGGACCGTGGGATTCTCTTTTTCTATTGTCTTTTGTGTGTTTTTTCCTTTTTCAGGAGTGGTGTTATGGGCTGAAGTTGCTTGCAAATCAATTGTTGGGGGTTCTTCCACATTTCCTTTGGGAGGAATGGAAGTGGAAGGTTGTCTGTTAGGTTGTTGATCGTCTAATACATCTTCAATTATTGGGTTTTTTGGGTTAGGATCTGTTCCAGGAAGGGCTTGTACAAGGGGTTTATTGATTTTAGCTTTGTTAGGCTACTTGGTATCCTTCTGCTTATTGGTTTTGGGGACATCTATTCTTCTACTTCTCAGATTGTATTTCTTGTGGGCTTCATAGATAGCTGAATCATATCCCTCACTAAAATCAAATGACTCACCTGACTACATTTGAAATTTTTCAAGAGTGTGAGCTTCTTGGTCCTCTTGGGTCAAGAAAACTTGTTGTTCAATATTGAGGCCCATTAATTTAATTTGAGTGTCTTCTGGTGGTTCATCAAAAGTTTAGGCTTCAGCATAATTTTCTTGGAATGGGGGCCTAATGTTTGGGTCAGGCACATTCTTTCCAGTATTAGAGTTTTGATTTTTCCTGAAGTTTGGATTTCTTCCAGTGTTGCTTGGTTGGCCATCCCAAGAAGATTTCCTCTCAATTGTTTCTACTCTATCTCCAAGTCTATCCATTCCTTTAATGATAGCATCTAATTTTTGTTCAAAAGTAGAGGGTTATTCCTTAAAAGGTATCCTCCTTTCGGCTTTGGCCCGAGCTCGCTTAGAAATCAGGTTGGCCTCAACGCTAACAGCTATACTCGGCATCTCTTCTAAGTCTAGAGAAAACAAAAACTGCAGCGCAGCAGGGGAACCTGGCCGTTTTTATGATAGATGACGTAGCTGATTAATCGTTGCTGGAGCAACTGCTCAGGTAGGCGATGATGAAGGTCAAAGAGGGCTAGCCAATGACTAAGAAAAGAGCTAGCCAGGGAGAAATAAGGGACACTATAAATGCTGAGAGACGAGACAGTAAACATGAGGAGCAAGAGGTAACAGAGGATGTCAAGATAAGAGCAAATTACGCTGCGAGAAAGGTATACCTGGGGGAGTTTATGACGAGCGAGGCGGTAAAGGCGCAACTGAGACAATTTCGTCGATACCGAATGAATGAAGACTGAGTACCCAGGCACTTTGCGGTAGTGGGAGAAGGGACTCCTGATTCGGAAGACGTGGTAGCTCAACATAGATTCAAAAGAAGGAGAAAACGACTGAGTGCTAAGGAGATGGAGGGGAGGGGTAAAAATAGCACACTGCAAGGAGAGAATCCAAATGAGAAAAGGACAGGTCACAGGGAGAATGCTGATCTGCAAAAAATCCTAAGTCAGCCTGCAGCTGGATCTTGTGCCGTCGGCGTTTAGACTGTCAGTGTTACAGGAAGAAGAAATAATTACCTGATGCTCTGCAACAGAGATGCAGAGGTTCGTCCTCTTGTCGGTCCGAATATTACCTGTCTCGCACGCTTCATCAATGGTGCTGAACGAGACGCTGCTGTTGGTTTTAACCTTCATGGAATAGGTTGATTAACCTCTGAAGAGTTACATCTAAGGGTGCCAACTTGCATTCCGCATGGTTTGTTGGCTCTTTCATCCGCCTCCTTATTTAGATTGCAAAGGACATGGAAAAATTGAATCTCTTCAAAGTTCTGGAGTAGGAGCCAATTGCGTAAAATGACTTGCTGCAGCATGGTGTTGGGCGAGTTCTGATGATGGATCATTAATCGTATGATGATTGAGGAGTCCCCAAATACCTTAGCTCTTTTAATTCCCAGACTGCACAATTGAATGAGGCCTTGGTACAAAGCCAAGGCTTCAACACTGTTATTTGTAACCTTGCCTAAGCTCCACTCATAGCTGAGAATATGTTCCCCATTTTCATTAAGTATTAGACCCCCTGCTCCAGCTATGCCTGGGTTTGATTTGGAGGCCCCATCGAAGAAAAGAGAATTGCAGTTGTTCCTTTGTATCCAACTTTTAAAATCTTGCTCTTGTAGTCTAATTTCCCATGGTCTGCCCTACTTTTTGTTCGGGGTGTCCTTCTTGAAGCTGCCTTGGATATGATGTTGCCTTTCCAAGATATAGCTGATAAAGGTTCGTTCCTCCACTGTGAAGTCTGTTGCTTTGATTTTCCCTATGGTATTAATTGCAATTGCTTCCTGGGCCAGGCTTTTGGCTTTGATGCAAGTTATTCGAACATTGGGAGTTTTATCTTGAAATATTTTTTTGTTTCTTGCTAGCTAGATTCGCCACAGCAGAGTATGAGGGAGAGTGTCCCAAACTCTTTTCGCCAGACTGCTCCTTTTTTCTCTCCAAGGGCAGCTTTTTTCCAGATGTAAATTGTCTCAGCTATGCTATGCTGAGGATTCCAAGTTAGGTTTCCAAGAGGGGATAACTTTCTCCAACATTCACTGGCAAAGGGACACTCTACAAATAAATGATGCATTGTTTCTTCAGCGTTGCAGCAATTGGGGCATCTTGAAGGGCCGTTGATTCCTCTTTTAATTAAGTTCTCTGCTGTAAGAATTTTGCCCTTTAGGAGAAGCCATATAAAAAATTTGATCTTTGGAAGGGATTCTGTTCGCCAAACAATTTTCCAATGATTCCACAGGGGCATCTAGAAGGTGTTGTTGCAGATGTATTGATGACCTGATTTTATAGTATAGATAGATCCTGAGGGGTCCCAACGGAAGCTGTCCACTCCATCTTTCTTAATTGGGGCCTTGTTATGAAGATGCTTCTTAAGGGAGCTGAGGTTGGCTTCTAGAGCTGTAGGAATGTCTGGAAAGGACCAACCCGTCCAAGTGTGGGAGCAAGGAGCCCAGTTGGAGATTTGGTCCAGATTATGAAGGCCTCTGCTGTTGAGATAGTTAATGATTTGAGCGACTTCCTCATTCATATTCAAGGGAGGGAGTCCCATGATCTTATCTGAACCAAAGTTGATGCTTCCCCCCCCCCCCCAGGAACCTTCGAAGTGTTTTGCTTAAGGATATGAAGGGCTTTCTTGCATAGTCACCAGATTTTGGAAGATTCTCCGTTAGGCATGTTGGAATCAAGAAGTTTTTGTCTGGGAAAGTTGAGGTATTTGGTCTCCAGCACCTTTTTCCACCAAGTTGCGGGTCCAGTTATTAACCTCCAAACCATTTTCACCCCAAAGGTTAAGTTGAGGATTTTTGGGGCTCTAATTCCGAGACCCCCTCTGTCTTGAGATTGAATAAAATTTTTCCAGTTTACCAAGTTGAACCTGCTCTTTTCTTTCTTTCCCCCTTGCCAGAGAAAATGGCGAAGGGTGATTTCCAGTTTATGATGGAAAATGGTGGGAGCCTGATATAGAGCAAAGCGATAAAGAGGAAGATAATTTATACCAGATTTTAGGAGAATGAGTCTGCCTACCGGATTGAGCCAGATTGTCCCCCATTGCTGAAATTTTCTTTTAACTTTGTCAATGATCTCGTTCCAGGTCTCCGCCTTCAGAGGTCCCAAACTCACTAGCATGCCTAAGTAAGAAAAGTGCTCCCATTCCATTTTATATGTGACACCAAAAATGCTAGCTATGTTGTGTACCGTTTGATTTGCTATATTCCATCCATAGACATAGCTTTTATGAAAATTTACTGCCCCTCCTGAGTACCCCATATATTGATCTAGCAAATTCTTAAATTGCCTTGCAATAGTTGTCGATGCACCCCCAATCAGAAGTGTATCATCTGCGAACTAAGAATGATTAATGTTCGTGACTCCGTTTCCATATTTGATTCCAGTTATGAGACCCACCCTTCTGTTGTGATCTAAGGCTTGACTGAAAGATTCTGCCATGAGAATGAAGAGATAAGGGGAGAGAGGGCAGCCTTGTCTGAGGCCCCTGGTAGATTGAAAGGCTTCACAAGGGCGGCCATTGATCAGGGGGGAGATCCATGGTCCAGAAATACAGGCAGCAATAGTATTGATGAAAGAAGAATCGAAGCCCATCTTTTTTAAGACAACGAATAAGAAGGAATGCCTTACTCTGTCAAAGGCATTTGCTAAATAAGGCTTTAGCACAAATCCTTTCTCTTGACTAGATAGGCTTGAGTGGATGGCTTCTTGAACCAAAATAATAGAGTCATGGATATGTCTATTGGATATAAAGCCACCTTGATTTTCAGATATCAGAGAGGGAAGAGAAGGCTTGAGTCTCATGGCTAAAATTTTTGTGAAAATTTTATAAGAAGAGTTGCAAAGGGATATGGGCCGAAATCTAGAGAAGGAGGTGGGCCTATTCTCTTTAGGTATGAGAGCAAGGAAGGTGGAGTTGGTGAATCCTCCCATTTTTCCTTTTCTTTGCACCCATTTGAGCATCTTTGCTAGATCTTTCTTAATCAGACTCCAAAATTCCCTATAGAAGCAGATGGGAAATCCGTCAGGCCCAGGTGCCTTGTCTGGTTGTAGAGTCCAGATTGCTCTTTTGATCTCCTCTTCATCAATTTCACGATTTAGCGTATCATTCAACTCCTTGGTGACGCCCTTGGGTAAATACTGAAGCAAATCAAAGTAATCTTTTGCTCCTTGGAATTCAGTGAGAAGATCCCTATAGTGTTTGGAAGCAGCCTTCTTTATGTCCTCTTGAGTGTTGTACCTGTTCCCTTCATTGTCTATGATTGAATTAACATTATTTCTGACCTTTCGGACAGTGGCCTGTTTGTGGAAATAAGCTGTGTTTTTGTCTCCCCCTTGTAACCATAATTGCCTAGATTTAATCCTCCACTTAATTTCTTCCTCTCTGTTGACATGTGTTAGCTGCTCATGCAACGCATTCTCCTTATCTTTGTATTGTTGCGATAGACCATGCTCCTCTATATTGGTTTGCACATCTTCTAAATTTTTCTTGACTTTCTTTTGTCTCCTTTGGTTCCTGATAGCTATCTCTGGCCCAATCTTTGAGAGCCCTCTTGACATTCTTTATTTTGGTCTCCCATATGAAACTTGGCGACCCCTCCACATGTTGTCTCCACACAGCCTCCACAATTGCTCTGACTGTAGAAATTCGGGTCCATAACGGGCTAAGTTTAAAGGGAATCGGACCAAGAGGTCGATGTGACTCCAGAGTTAAGGAAATAGGATAATGATCGGAGGCAGAGGTGCTAAGAATGTTGGTGTATCCTACAGAAAAAGTAGAGAGGAAAGATATATTCACCAGAAATCTCTCACGGCGCTCCATAATGTTGCCACCTCCTATTCTTCAGTTGCTCGAGGTGTATCTGCGGTTTTTTGGAATTGTATCCACCAATTCATTCTCCTGTATAATTGCTTCCAGATGGTTTCTAAAAGGATCATGAGTAAAATTTCCTCCTCTTTTTTTATTAGCATGCAGAATCAAATTAAAGTCTCCAGCAACTGTAAGATTTATGGTGCTTTCGCCTTCAATGCTTTCCTTCAAATTATCCCAACAAATTTCCTTTTCTTTGTAGTGATTGGGTACATATACATTGTATATGACTACACTTCTATCCCCCGTCCTGCTTTCAAGGTTGGTTCTGATCCAATTTTGGTTGATGATGGCGGAGTTGCAAATCCATCTATGGCTGTCCCAAATGGTAACTATCCCTCCAGAGGCTCCTCTGGAGCTGCTAATAGTTCCTAAGTACTGCTTCTGATGATCTATAATCTTTTTCATTTCTTGCTGATCTTGTTTTGTCTCTTGAATCAGCATTATTTCAGGTTTCTCATTGTGAAGAAGGTCTCTCAGGGCTGCTATTTTAGAGGGGTGCCCTAAACCCCTACTGTTCCATGAAAGAACTTTCATCATGATGCATTAGGTGTGCGAAGAGGTGCTCGCCTCTCATGATCTTTTCCTGTCGCCTCTTTCTCGTGATGTCCAATGATGAAGGATTCCATTGGAGTTTGAAAGCCCATAGCTATGTCCTTCTAGGCATTCTCATCTCTGTGCTGCTTGGCCGATTTTCTGCCGGGACCTGGTTTCTTATATGTATCACTTGTAGCTCCATGTTCTTTTGAGGAACTTCTGGTTGTTCTTGAAGGAGGTGCCTCAAGGGAGGGCTGAGAAGAGGAGATCGGATGCTGAAGGGGTTCAGAGGGCTCAGAGGCGGGATTATCAGGCAAGGGATCTTCAGAGGATAGGATAAGAAAGGGGTTGGAGGAGGAGGGGATTGGCGGATCTTGGGAGAGGCCAGAGGGGAAGGGGGACGCTGGATGGAGGATCCAGGGATTTCAGTGTTTGGGGCAGGTTTAGAAGGGGGGATAGGTTTCTTTTTTTTGACAGGCTCCCAATGTTCGTCGTGCTCTTCATTCTCAATATTAGTAATCTTAGTGCATCTATTAGCAAAGTTCCCATATTCATGACATACCTTACACTTGAATGGGATCTGCTCGTAATCCAGCTGCTGAATGTGACTCCAGTCGTCCACTTTTAACTTTATAGCTTCAGGTAGTCCTTTTCCTAGATCCACCTCAACACAGATCCTTGCACAGGCTTGCATATTGTCCTTGGGTTCACTTCTACCAATGTATTTGGCAACCGCGTTCCCTATTGCCTTAATCGATTCGTCTCCCCAGCAATGTAGCGGAAGATGGGGAAGGCGAACCCAAACTGGAACAACATTGGGGATTTCCAGCTCCGGATTAAAATCAGGTGTCCATTTATTGAGATAAAGACCTCTAGAATCCATGAAGTAAGGCTCGTTTCTGAAGATTAGATCCTTGTCTGCTTTGGATTCAAAATGAAATGTGTAATAGCGTTTCCCACAAAATCTTATTGATATTTTTCCCGGAATCTTGTCAGACCAGTTGCGTTCTACCCTTCTTTGCATAGTTCTTGCTGATGGCGATAATCCAGTAAATTGTCCAATAAGTCCTTTCTCAGCCAGAGAGAGAGCTACCGTGCGAGGAAGAGTTAGGGGAAGCTGGAATTCTTGAAGAATGTCATGTTTCTTTATGAATTTCGAGATTGCAGGTTTGGGGCGCAGAGGAGGGAGAGATTTTACCAGATCTGAGAAAGCTTTCTCAGGATCCTCTTGAGAAGAGTCTGGAGGGGCCATGGCTGGGGCCAAGGCCCAGAACGCTGTTGAGTTGGGCCGATCTGCAGAGCTTTGGCTGCGTGCGCTGCTCAGTCGTCGCGCTGCTAAGGCATCCTCTTCCTTGAGGGCTCTATTATTATTATTATTAAATTATTTAATTATTATCATTATAAATATTTAATTAATTATTAATATGATAAATATTTATTCCATTATTATTTAATAAATTTATAAATATTATTATTATTTATTATTATTATTATTAAATAGGATTGACAAATATTATTATAAAAAATTATTTAATTATTATCATCATAAATATATATTATTATTATTATTTTATAAATAAAATATTTTTTATTTCATTAATAAATAAATAAAATATATTAATATAATTTTAATGTGGTATATAAATATTTAATTAATATATTAATATGATAAATATTTATTCCATTATTATTTAATAAATTTGTAAAACATTATTATTATTTTATTATTCTTATTAAATAAAATTGAATATTATTATTATATAAGAAAGATTTTTTCCTTTTCATAACTAAATAAATAAATATATTAATTTAACTTTAATGCGTTAAGTTTTGAAAACTAATTTAAATCTAAATTTTTAAAATAAATTTCATATTTTATTAATATATTATATTAATATTTAATATATTAATTTTTTTGAATAAATAATATTTTTAGAATATTAAAATATATTATATAATTAAATAATAAAAATATATAAATAATTTCCATATTACATTTTTATTAATACCTTTTTAATTTTATAATTTATTTTCTCCGATGGGGTGGTTATGTGGGCACATAGGAAGTTTCATTGGAAGAAATGCAGAATAGATAACAAGTGTCACAATTTGGGGGAGGCATGGTGGTCACCATTTAATGGTTTTGGGTTTGAATGATATTAGCCTCGTCATTTTAAATACTATTATTTTTTTGTGTGTAAAGACTGAACTATTGAATTAAAAAGAGAGAAAAATTATTTACAAAGAGGCATTGCCTCTGAGAGAGTCTTGAAGCTCTCTCTTCCAGGAGATCTTTTCAAAACTAAGCGATTTTATTGCTCTTACATTCTGAGTCGATTTGGAAATCAGAGCAGATAAGCAAAAATAGACAACTAAGAGCATGGACTTGACATAGCTACATCGGACCAAAAAACCCATAGCCATCGATAGCTGGCCTACAGTGGGTCGTTGAACTGAGAATTTTGACATTGAACAGACATAAAAGACGCAGAACAAGTAAACTGAAAGTAGACATATAGACTCAAAAAACCAGAGGCCTGCCTGGTGACGTCCTCCGCCGAGTGGTCCTTAGCCTGGTGCGTCACCTCCATTGCCGTCATCCTCATCCGATTCAGGAAGCCAACCGATCATTAGCCCATCTTGCACATTGGTGTCCTTCATTCCTGGGGGAAGCTTGGGAATCAACCGATTGCGGTGGAAATGGTCCGGCCATTTCTTGACTTGGCTTGTCTGGGCTTCATCCTGCTGCATTGCAGCTTTGCCCTTATCTTGCTTCTCAGTGCCTGACTGCTGATGGCTTGGTTGACGCTCCTCCACTGGTGCTGGGGCTGTCGTCACGCTGGGGGGTTGTAGCAGGCCCGTGGAATCTGACTGGTCGCTGGAGGTGTCATCCTCCCTCAATGTGTCTTCCAGAGGGGTCGGAGAGCGCTCCCCCTCTGAATTCACTGAATTGCCAGGGCTACTGTGATTTTCCTCCTCGGAGAAGATCACTGTGACAAGGGCCGTGACTGTAGGTTTGTCAAGCCTACTTTTGAAGCGGAACTTCGCCGTTTGGACAGAATTCTCCAGTGAATTGTCCGAGTCCTCCGAGACATGGGGATCAGGGTATGCCGTAGATATCGGCTCAATTCTCTGAGGAGACGACCTTCCCCTGCCTCCCGTGCCACCCCTGTTCCCAGAGTGACGACCTCTGCGTGGAGTGGCTCTGAAACGGGGCGGCATTTTCCAAATGTGCTGCAATCCAGTTGCTCTTCCCCGCCACAGATTAGGAACCGAGTTTGGAGAATTTCCCAGATTCTCAGTGAAGAGAGTGCTGCCACCAGTTTTAGATGTCCACCCCTCACTCTTGCGCTCCAGTCCCTGCTGAAAGACCTGAATTCCGCCCTGGGAACTACCCCAATTCACTGTATTAATCTCTGCTATTGTGGGGAATTGCCCATGATACGATATCCCCCAGCTGGTGCACTCAGAGGGCGGCACTATAAGTGTTTTTGCCCTTTGTAGCAGGGCCAACCTCCCTAAGCTTTCGCCGGTATCACTCTCAGGGTCAATATCCTCGCATTCTTCTGCCTCAACCAGCACAATGAGCGCCAACGTTCTGTATAAACTCTGCCTGCGTTTCTCCATGCTTCCTTGGTAAGAGTTGCTGCCTCCCGCGCCCTGTGTACCGTCAACTTGCAGGTGTATTGAATGGCATTCAATACCCATCACATTTGCTCTTGAGTCTATCCCAGTTTGCCTATGAGCCACCTGCCTGCATGTGCTTGCGCGTGTCTACATGGTAAGCGCTTTAATTGCCAGGCTGAACACCCGCATCCGGGTATTTTAAATACTATTATTATTATTCTATAAAAAATTATATATTTATTTATTTCATAAATAAATAAATAAAATAAAATATATTAATTTAATGTAGTATATCAATATTTAATTAATTATTAATATGATAAATATTATTCCATTATTATTTAATAAATTTACAAAATATTATTATTATTAATAAATTTGACAAATATTATTATAAAAAATTATTAGTTATTATTCATTACAAATCTATATTATTATTAATTTATAAAAAAATATTAATCTTTCATAAATAAATATATTAATTTAACTTTAATGTGGTAAGTTTTAAAAAACCATTTAAATCTAAAGTTTTATAAAAGTAAATTTCATATTTGATTAATATGTTATATAAATATATAATATATTAAAATTTATTTATAATTTTTTTTGCATAAATAGTATTTTTAGAATATTAATATAAAAAAATTTAAAATTATATAAATAATATCCATATTACAATTTTTTAATGCTTTTTTAATTTTATATTTTATTTTCACTTATGGGTGGTTATGATAGGGTCGTTATGTGGGTAGATAGGGAGTTTTGTTGGAAGAAATGAGGAATAGATTTCAGGTGTCACAATTTGCGGGAGGCATGGTGGTCACCATTTGATGGTTTTGGGTTTCCACGATATCAATCTCCTCATTTTAAATACTAATATTATTATTTTATAAAAAAGAAATATTTTTATTCATAAATAAATAAATAAAATATATTAATCTAATTTTAAAGTGGTATAGAAATATTTAATTAATTATTAATATGGTAAATATTTATTTCATTATTATTTAATAAATTTATATAAATTATTATATTATTATTAAATAAAATTGACAAATATATTATAAAAAATTATTTAGTTATTATCATTATAAAAATATATTATTATTATTTTAATTTTTTTTTTCATAAATAAATAGATTAATTTAACTTTAATGTGGTAAGTTTTAAAAACTAATTTAAATCTAAAGTTGTAAAGTAAAATTCATATTTTATTAATATACTTTTCTGGGGAAAAATCGTAATTTTCATTATAGTGGAAAATTACATGTTGTAGATGCCATTGGCATATGCAGAACTAGTGACCAAAGTCATCTATAAGCATAAAAGTCTGTGGTAGTCTGTACAATAAAATCCCAGAAGTGGGTGTACCATCATGTATCTGTATGCATATACATATATGTTACCAAAAAATTCACAGTCTATGAGTCATTGTTCAATTGTCTCAAAATAAACTATGATAAGTTAGGGCCTGTCAACACTTTGCAAATCCTGTTCAATATATGGCCTGTGGTAGAACTAGTAGGCCTGTCCCTGTCTTTCCTCCTGAATCAGTGATTCCCCTCAAGGATGGTGCGTTCCCTCTTTAGAAAGTTGATCCGCAAGTTTTTTGTGCTCCCTGTAAATATGAGAACATGAAATCTGATCAAAATGAGTTTTTAAAAACAATGCATCATCCAATATGTTCCTGAGTGTATGAACATGGCATGGAGTAATGCAATTGAACCAATTTATGACAATCTTAGAGTCCCCAAAGACTTGTAATTGTTAACAGTTTTGGTTTAATGTAAAGTATAAAAGATGTTGAAGCGATAGGAGCTCAGCGAAATTGTTTTTTTCAGCACCCAAACCCATACAAATACATAAAATATATGTCTCAGATAGTTGTAGTATAATGCCCCCTCCACACCCCTGTTCTTGTGCGGAGCCGTCAAAGTAGGTCCATGGGTGATCTTGATCATTGACCTCCGGGATGATTGTATGAATCGTGGTAGCCTATTCATCATCTGGAATTTCATTGTAATTGTTGCATATTTTCAAGATAATGAGAGGCCATCTAATGTGTTTGTTGTGAAAAATGATGTTATTTCTGCAGATCCATATATTCCAAAACATGATTAATGGGAGATTACGAGCTTTCATGGTGGGTGCTTCGATCCACCAATTATTTTATCCATTCGATATACTATCCCCATCCCATCGTTGATTTATATTTAGCACGAGTAGCACTTGTTCCAAGAGCTGTTGAGTGATGGTGCGAGATAGGAACAAGTGATTGTTCGATTCCTCCTCCCTTTCGACATAGTACACAACAGGATGGACCCTGGAAGGAGAATTTTCTAAGATTTGTACCAGATGGAGTCTTGTCCATGATGATGTTCCACATCAAGAGACGAGTGCGTGGTGGGCTTTTTAGCTTCCATAACAAAAACCACCAGCTTTCCAGTGAGATGGGTTTATGGGCAGCATGAATGATAGGATAACCGTCTTTTGGTGTATATGACCTCCTCACCACAGGAGCCCAAGTTAGTTCATCCTCATCGTCCCTAAACCTCACATGAGATTCTTTTAAGGTATCAGTGAATTACCTCCACTCCATATTCCACTGATCTGGTATACCAATATCTTTAGCAGATAGTCAATCTTGTTGATAGATGGGTGTATTCAATCGGTCCTTAGCAATGGAAGTCACTCCTTTGTGTTTTAGGTAGTATGTCAGTTCTAGAGGAAGATTGTATAGGTTTCCGCAACCGATGCATGGATCAGTCCCTATGTGGACAATCGTACCATTGCCAATACGCCAAGTGAGTCCGCTTCTAATAATGGGAAGAGTATGTGTGACAGCTTTCTAGATCATTGATATTCCTTGTTTGTTCCAAGCAGGTAGCCAAACCTATTCCATAATATTGTGAGGCCAGATATATTTATAGATAACCACATCTGTCCATAGGATTTTGTGCTTCAGGAGAAGCCAACCTAATTTGGCCATAAGTGCTTCAGCGAAGGGAGAGATTTTCATACTGAATTTTAAGGGTTTGAAGTTTTGCTCGTTTTACCTGATCATCTCCTTCATAGCTCAGTACAATCTTGTCCCATATTTCTTTTGCGGATTTATACTGCATAACCTTGACAAATTCGAATTGAGATAAACATCCTAATAGAGTATTGACTACCTTTTCATTTGTTTCATATTTCTTCTTCTCAGCCAGATCTATAGGAGTTGCTGATGGAAAAGTATACCCTGTATCTATGATATCCCAGACTTCTGTACCAAGAGATTGAAGATAGGCAGTTACTCTTACCTTCCAATATATGAAGTTTGTCCCATCAAAAATCGGTGGCCTGATCGAT
>APFE030602445.1:0-10679 GCA_000404065.3 Pinus taeda | reverse complement strand
TCTAAAGAATCAGAATCATTTGACCCCTATATTAATATACCAATTGATCCTGATTACTCACATTTATCACCGAAGGTTGTTAAACTTCTAGATAAAGGAGTTGATTTTAAGTTAGCATACCTTATTCATTCATTAGAATTTCATCTAATACCCACACTACCATTAGGGTCACCTAAAACTAAATCTGATTTGGGTGTCAATCTACTAGAATATAAACCCATAGATTTTATATCCCCTACCACCTATCATTTTCCTTCCATTTTTGACCGAGCTGAAGCTTCTTCTTCCAAACAATCTGAGGATACCTTTTCTATATATTCCAACCCTCTCTTTGAAACAAAAGAAAATATTCCTTTACAGGTCCCAAAGTTAGTTCTTAGGACTCCTTTGAAGTCTTTCAGGAGATCTCCTCCTTCATCTCCTCCTTCACCTCCAACTAGTCCATCAACCCCTGAATCACCATATTCTTCCTCTACTTCTTCTTCATCTTCTACATCCACAAAAACACCTCATACTCCACCGGGACAACCTCAAGCACCTCGTACACCACCTGCTGTCATGGCTTTCCAACCAATTGTATAGGCTAGATATGTTGCCTTAGTCTTACCTAATAACCTTGACACATTCCCACTCGGATACTTAAAATACCTTCCCAAGTACAATGGAGAAACTAGTCCCTCAGTTGAAGATGATCTTCAAGCATTCCTAGATTTTGCAAACAACATGAATATTGAACAAGAAAATGTTTATATGAGATTGTTTGTATAGTCACTTGAAGGAAATGTGAGGATTTGGTTTAGGAAATTAGTAGCAGCTACCATTAGAAATTGGGAAGAGCTTACAAACATATTTAAAAATCAATGGTGTGTCAAAAATAATCCTCTTTACTTTATCACAGAATTTTAAGAGCTTAAAAGGAACTTCGGTGAACTAGTTTCAGATTTTATCAAGGGATTCAATCAACTCTATCACAAGATGTTGACTGATCGTAAGCCCCCTGTAGCAGCAGCCAAGTCTAGATTTTCTAAGGCTTTTGATGATGACTTTGTTGTGATGCTATGAGAGAGAAATTCAAGAACTCTTGAAGATATGCAAACAAACACTATAGAAGTAGAATCAAATAGAGTAGCCTCAACTTCTTTAAAACTTAAGGAAGAAAAGGCCCAATGGAAACTCAAATCTGTTCAAGAAGCCTCTAGTTCCTCTAAGACTAAATCAGAAGATTCAAAAATAGATGAAATAACATCTCTTCTTAGAAACCTATCAAATATGATTTCAAAGATTGAGACCCAACCTAGGACAATACAACAAACAGTTACTAGGCCTCAAAACCAAAATCAAGGTGAGTATAAAATAAACCAAACACTACAAATTCTTCAGAGACCTAGCAATGATCAACAGGTTCCTACTCCTCTATTGATAGATGACTAACAGCCTGATGACAATACTATGACAATTACTGAAGATATTAATAGTATGGATTCTTCTTCCAATCAACAACCATCATTCCTATCTCACAACAGAATCAAGTTCAAGAAGACCAGGAAGCTTCATAGGTCTCTAAATATCATGCTTTTTCTGAATTTTTAATTGCAGAATTAAACAAGAGGTATGATCTTAGGCCTAGGCCTAGTCCTGGGAGACCTCCAAAGGAAACTCCAATAATTGAACCATGTACCAAAACTGTTAAAGCTCAAACCACTCTTATTCAACCATTAGATTAGTCAATTGATACTACCCAAGCTCGTAAAAACATTTTGACTATATTTAATGTTGAAAAAGAATTAGAGAGTGTTAAGATCCCAATTCCATTGTCAAAAATTTCTAAAAACCATGGTTACAAAAGCCAAGTGACAAAATGGATAAAAAATACCTCAGTTGATGCAGAAGGTGATGGCATAATTCTACAAGATGAAAAACCAGCAGCAGTTTTTGGCCCTATTTTAGACATGATTGATGAGATAGTGCCTCCTTTCTATGTAACTCTTAAAACACAAAGACTCCATGTTATACAATTGTATGCTTGATTCAGGAACATCACACAATATTATGCCAAAATCCATCTTGGACCATTTGAAGCTCATCATCACTAAATCCTACCATGACCTGTACACTTTTGATTCTAAAAGGTTGCCATGTTTAGAATTGATCAAGGATCTAGTGGTTACCCTTCCCCAAATTCCAGTGAAAAGTGTAGTACTTGATATTGTTGTCACAGATATCCCTCCCAAGTTTGGAATTCTCCTTTCTAGGTCTTGCTGTGCCAAATTGGGGGGGGACTCTATAGATGGATATGTCATATTCTACTATTCCTATTTATGGAGGAGAGAAATTAAGATTATATAGAGAGGTAAGGTTTGTACATACTGTTTGTAAAACTGACCAGCTAAGGAACCACCAAATTTATGCAATAGATCAAGACTTTGGTTGTTTTCAACTCACTTCAAAACAACATAAAACTCAAGTCAAAATTGAAGAGGTAGTTGAAAGTTATGAACCGAACCAAACCGATATTTGGAAACTGTTCTTTGATGGCTCTTGCACGAAAGATGGGGTAGGAGTTGGAGTAGTTTTAATTTCACCTGAAAAAGAAAATATAACCCAATCATGTAAATTAGATTTTGAAGTTACCAATAATGTTGTTGAATATGAAGCTTTCCTTTTAGGATTACAATTAGCCAAAAGCTTAAAAGTTCAAAATTTAAGTGTGTTAACCGATTCAGGACTTATTGTTAAGCAAGTGAAAAATGCTTTCTAGACCAAACACCCAAGACTTAGGTCCTACCGAAATGAAATATGGGATTCAGTTGAAAATCTTTTTGATGCTTTTAATTTGACTCATATTCCTAGAGATTAGAATATTCACGCAGAGGCCCTAGCTATTTCAGCTAGCACTTTTAAAATTCCTGATCATATTGATGTACTCTATCAGATACAAGTAAAATATAGGTCGTCTATCCCAGATAATCTGTAACATTGGCAAATATTCGAAGATGATGAACAAGTGAAATTGTTTCTACAGGTAATAGATGATTTTTCATTTCTACAAATTGATGATGATAAAACTGAAATAAGTGAAAACACAAAAGGAAATGATACTTTAGATTTTAAAGCCCAGATTGCTAATCATGACATTATTCAATTATCTAATAATTTTATTCCAAAGGGACTTATTCCTTTAGAAAAATTATTCGATCAAAATGATGTTTTCCAAAACCTGTAGTCCATTTCTTCAGAAGATGATGTGGAAGATATTAACATTGGAACTGATGAAGATATCAAAAACATTAAAATATGTGCATCTCTAGACTCAAAAATCAAAGCTCAGTATTTTAAGTTGCTGCAAAATTATAAAGACATTTTTTCTTGGACTTACACTGATTTAAAAACCTATGATACTTCATTAATACAACATAAGATTCCTCTGAAGCCAGAAGCAAAACTGTATCAATAGAAACTTAGAAGGATAAATCCAATGCTTCTACCAACTGTAGAAAGGAAGATTAAGAAAATGCTAGATGTTCAGATTGTTAGGACCCTATAATGTACCTTTTTGCTCATACCTTTTGCTATCACTACATCCTTTTCCTAACATTTAAGCCTACATTATCACATTGGTCTATTTTTCCAAAGGTATAAAACGTTTCTTCTCTTTGCTATATGTTTAACTTGTTTTACATGTAAATTTCCATTACTTTCATACTTAGCCACTAATCGGAAATATATAGTTGCTAAAATTGTTTGAAGACTACAGTTAATATATTGTTGCTGCTTGAAGACCACGTTGCTGAAACAGTAAACAGTATGCAAATACAAATGCTGAAATAGTCCATGATTTGCGATGTTGAAACAGCCTGTGATCTGCGATGCTGAAACAGTCCATGATTTATGATGCTGAAACAGTCCATGATTTACGATGCTGAAACAGTATTTCATATACAGCAGTAACAAGAAAGGAGAATTAAAGGAGTTGTTACACTAGCCGCAATAGCTATACCTCAAAACCAGCACCATTACAACCATTGTAACAACATTTTGCTATGGAAGATTGGAATATCCTATTCCAGCATAGAAGATTAGATCAGTCTAAGAATAGGATTTGTATGTACACATGTAATCATTGTATTAAGAGGATTTATCCTCTTTAAATAGAGGAGAAATCAACATTAGAGGGGGATGACAGAGTACAAAATTATAGAGAAGGGCGTGTTTACTCCTATTGTAACATGTTACATTTGACAGATGAATAAAAGATCACTTTGAGCACTTCTTCTTAGTTCTCGTTCATTTTTGGGGAATCTTGTGAGAAGGAGAGGGCCCACCTTCCTCACAAGATTCACCCATTAGTTTTGTAGTGTGCTAATTATTGTTTTCATTCATGCCTTGTTAAAACTTTGTTTTGCTGAAACTCTGTTATGCATTTCTTAGGCACCGTTATAACTCTGCTATCTATTGCTGAAACTCTATTATGCATTACTGAAGTCTTGTTTACACATTGTTAGAACTTTGTTATCTATTGCTAAACTCTGTTTCAACTAATTGTTGCATCGTTTTCATACAATTCATTCCTAGGTAATTGTTGATTATTTCGATTGATAATTCTATTTGCAGAATGAGTTTATGAAAGTGTGATAGCCAAAGACAGGTGTTGAAGATTCCTACTTTGAGAAATAGCCTTTTGTTCTCTATTACAACATAGTTAGTCTTTTATTTTGCAAATTGCTGAAAGGTTCCTTTTTCCTAGGTTGTTGTTTCTTAATATAATCTAGGATTCTTCTGATGATTGTTTTCCTTTTAATCTTGAATTCTGCAATAGAAAGATTGCTTTTAATGTAATTCAAAGTAGAGCTTCAGTCTGATTCAAAGAAAGGTGTGATTAGTGTAACTTTTACTACAACTCTGGATTGCTTTTGAGATTGAGCATATATAGTATGTGATTGCCTTTGAAATAAACAGACTTCCTTGGGTTGACAATTTATGTAGCACTTGATTGTTTGATGAAATAAGCAATTATAGTGACCAACATTTTGGCACCGTTGCCGGGGAAGGAAATTATAGATTTCAAAAGCATTTATGTTTTTCTTTCAAATGTACAGATTGCATGAGAGGACACGAAGCCCCCAAGAAAACTAACCCTACAAGTGGCAAGGGCAGAGGAAAAGGAGGAGGAAGAAAGACCTTTCTCGACGAGATTATATCAAAATCTGAATTTTATGTTCCTCAATGATCAAGCTCTCGAAATCCAAAGCCTCAACTTCCTTCCAAGAGAACTTTGAAACGGAGAAATATATTTGGAGCCCTGAAACAGTTGAGAAACTAGCAAGAAACCTTGAGGATCGAGCAAGTGCAGTAGGGGAACAAACAGAAGAAACCATGGAGGGATATAATGAAGAACTGCTCCATGAAGAACAGGTAGAAGGAGAGGTAAACGATGAAAATTCTTTTCCTACCTTGGGATTTCCCATTGGTGATCTTCCTACAGGAGCAGCTCCTATGAAGAATATTCCACTTTCAGCTTTACCTAGCTTTCATGGTTTATCTTCTGAAGATCCTGATGAATTCCTTTTCGAGTTTGATATATTATGTAGAAGTTATGATTTCATTACCAATGCTCAAAAATTAAAGCTATTTCTAGCAACATTAAGGGGAAATGCATTAAGATGGTTCATGAGTCTTGGAGGTCATGTAATCACAACATGGGATCAGATGAAACATAAATTTTTGAAAAAATATCAAGACTATTTATGAACGAGAGAAAAAAGAGAGGAACTATTCAAGATGATACAAAAAGAGGATGAAAATCTGGAGGACTTTGTGGAAAGGCTACAATATAATCTACAAAGATACAGTCACCCAGATGTACATAAAGATATTCTTAAAACAATATTATTAAAAGGAGTAAGGGATGACTGTCTAGATATGCTAAATATGCTTGGTAAAGGGGACATATCTAAAGAATCATATGATGAAATTATTAACCTTTGTAAAAGTTGTTCAAGAGGAGCTGCAAGGAATAGATCAAACAGCAGGGATACCACATTTTCAAGAGTTAAAAAATCAGCTAGTGGAGGAGCAACAAGTGCCGAAATATGTAATTTATTTGAGGATTTTAAAAGTGAAATGTTAAGTTCTTTTGCTTCACAAAATGACACCTTGTAGATTAAAAAGAAACAAGCTGAAGCAGAAGTAGCTCTGTCCATATTTTGTCCCAAATGTAGAGAAAAGAACCCACTAGGGGAATGCCCATTGGACAAAATTCCAATCTGCAACCTTTGTGACATGGATCATGAAACACAACAATGCCCTTCTTTACCAGGAATCAAAGCAGCATTACAACCAACCAAAGAAGAAGCTAAAGTTTTCTATCTATTGACACAGAGGAGGAAATGACAACCATGAGGACAAGGTATGAATCCTTTACATCTTCTAATAATTGGAACAATTATCCTTCTTTTAGTCAAGCAAATTACCCTCCCTTTAACCAAATGCAATACCTACCCTTCAATCAAATGAATTACCCACCCATGCAACAAATAAACTCTCCCTTTGTAGACCCAACAATGTGGACTCCTTGGCCTCCACAAAAACAACCTCATTTTAACCAGCGGAATCCAAATTGGAGAGGTCAACAACAACCCCGCTTTCCAAATCAATTTCCTTAATTTCAATCACAATTTCAACAACCACTCCCTTTACCATTAGGTGCTCCACTGAATAACCAAATGATGTGACCCCAACTACCTGTACAACCTAACCCCAACCCCAATAATAAGGCTATGCAGTTTATTGATATTCAAAACCAACCTATACTTTCTGCTTTCCCTGCACAATGCAATGATATTCATTTACGATCTAGGAAAATAGTAGAACCTATCATTGATGATGTTACCTCTTCTGATTTTGATAAAGAAGAAATAAGAAAGCATGATTCACCTATAGGGGTACAACCACCGTCTAATACTGTTTCTGAAACAGGAGAAGCACCATTCCCTGAGCATTTATCTTTGACTAAAACGCTTGAGCCACCTACTTTCAATATTCTAGGGGAATTACAAAAATCTCTACGTCAAAATTCCACTATTACAAGCACTAAGGATGTACCAATTTATGCCAGAACTATGCGAGACATTTGTGTTAAGAAACTCGGTCGAAAAACTAAAGATCCCGTTACAATTGATGTCATGAGTGATCTATTTGGACTAATGTTAGGTAAAGCCCCTCCAATTAAATATGGTGATCTTGATCATCCTACTGTTACAATGCAAATTGGAAAAACAGTAATTCCTTGAGTTCTGGTATACTTAGGCACTGCTATCAATATTATGACTCTTGAAACTTCACAACTGTTACAATTGAAGAATGGAATCAGAGATACCCCAACCATTCTAGAATTAGTTGACCATTCTACAATCAAACCATAAGGAGTTATTGAAGACCTAATCATCTTAGTTGAGTCTTGGAATTATCCAGCTAATTTTGTGGTATTGCAATCTAAAACAAAGTTGGCGGGTCATCCTCTAATTTTGGGTAGGCCTTGGCTAGCTACAGCAGATGCCTTTATCAGTTGCAGATCTGGTTCAATGACTATTTCCAATGGATATGAGACCAAAAAACTTACTCTATACCCTCATGCTACACCCTTGATTAATAGTGATAATTCCTTATGGGTGGACTATGATGATCAAACTACTCAACCTATCTTGACTATCGGACAAGCTTTAAGCCTTAAATATGCCACTGAGGATGAAGTAATTAATAATTTTATTTGCAAACCCTCCTCTATGACTCTAGGAACACATAATCAACTAGCTACACTTTTTGAGTCAGATACCCAGGAAAATCTTAATTCTAAAGACCTACCTCAAACATCAGCTACCATCTCCTCTAAAAGTATACCTGTAGAAATTGAACTTGGCAAAACACTAAATATAAACCCCAACTTGACAGTTGCTAAAACACAACAATTAATGAAGTTACTTCTTGAAAATAAGGAAGCATTCACGTGGGACTATATAGATATGAAGGGAATCTCTCCTGAATTATGTACTCACCGTATCTATATCAAGGAAGATTGTCGACCGATCTGTCAACCTCAACAATGAATGAACCCTAATTTAAGGGAAATTGTTAAAGAGGAACTTCAGAAATTGCTTAATGCAGGGTTTATATATCCTATGTTTGACAGTGAATGGGTTTCCTCGTTGGTAATAGTTCCTAAGAAAAACAGGAAATGGAGAGTGTGCGTAGATTATAGAGCCTTAAATAAAGCCACTCAAAAATATCACTTTCCATTACCATTCATTGATCAAGTGTTAGATAGTTTGTCAGGGAAGACATTCTTCCCTGTCTTAGATGGTTTTAGTGGGTATAACTAGATTAGAATTGCACCCCAAGACCAAGATAAGACCACTTTTACTAGCCCCAAGGGAACCTTTTCTTATAGAGTCCTCCCATTTGGGCTATGTAATGCACCAGCAACCTTTCAAAGAGAAGTTATAGGAATATTTTCTAATATGATTAATGACTCTATGGAAATTTTTATGGATGTTTTTACCCATTATGGTGTCTCTTTTGAGGAGGCACTACAAAATATTGAGAAAGTACTTAACCGATGTATATAAGCCCACCTCTCCTTAAGCACCGAAAAATGTCATATGATGATGACTGAAGGAGTGGTACTTGGACATTTTATTTCATCTCAAGGAATTCAGGTAGATCCATCCAAGATACAAGTCATTGAGAACCTTCCTATTCCCAAAACCTAAACAGAAGTGAGAAGCTTCTTAGGACATGTTGGATACTACAGAAGATTTATCAAATTTTTTTCCAAAATAGCTTCTCCTTTGTTTGTGTTACTTATGAAAAATGTTGAATTCAAGAGGACTAATTGTTACGCAGTAATTTGTCACCGTTGGTCACCGTCCTTGTTACCCCCCCGCTGTCACACATTGGAGGACACATTTACGGACCTGTGACCAGTGAAAAAACTTGAAAACACTTGCATTGAGGTCTCCTGAGTATGAATTTCAATATCCCTGAAGACACCCTTTGAAGATTAACCTTGGAAAATACCCTTTTTTCATTAGCGCGGGTCCACAGTGTCTAACCCGTGCCCATGGCTCAGTTCCTACAAAGAGGGCACGCCCATAAACGCTCTTTCATAGAGCACGGCCCGCGCCACACAATTTGGGCATGATTTTTGGCCAGCGCGCACTGGAATGTTTTTTCCTCCATAACTCACCCAGTTCTCTGAGGAAAAATCCCATAAAAGTAGCCGGGTGTCGTCTTTTCTATCCAAGACAACCCAGCTCAATGGTTATTTTGGGACAATGCCAAAATCTTAGAAGGTGTCCACATACAACGCATATCTCTTCTTCTCCATCTACAAATGCCTGTCTCCCCACATTGAACAGGCTAGGAGTGGTGATAGTATGAGCTAGAGAGTTTTTGGAGAAAGTGCTTATGATAGTAAGAGCTGAAAGAGAGGTTATGCTGCCGGATTGTTGAGAGAGAAAGTGACTTTGCAAGACATGTTAGACTGCTGACCCAGTTGGAGGAGATTTGCAGCGTCAAGCCTTAAGTTGTAATTCTTCTCTTTTTCTATTGAATGATGAGCGACTGTTATTATGGTTCCATTCACATGTTCTTCTGGTAATATTTGAGTTATATCCTGCTTGACTGATATATAATTGTATGATATTGGATTTTACGCTTGTTTTGGGTTGTTTTTCATTTGTGCAGGTGTCCATGCGTGGAGCGCAAGGATAGTGACCGGCCAAAGCTAAAGGACAGGAGCGACACTTCTCCCATAGCAAATAGCGTTGGATCCCAGGTTGGTCTCTCTGATCGACTTTTAAATTGTGCAATTAGGAACTTGCATGCAGCGTGTATGATTGTTGCTAGACCCCTGTGGGGCTAGTGGGATCGCCTCTGTCCGCAGAGGGGATTTACCCGAGCAACACCAAGATTGAAGACGCTCAGCGCTTGTTAGGGTAGGAAAGGACTTCTAATTCCCAAGCTGTGTTAACCAACCCTTTTCCCCAAGGGCAACAACTTCTTGCTGGCGCGAGTTCAAACCCTGGAACCTCCAGAGGGGGCAACCAGGAAGGGGAAAATCATCGAATGTTTTCATGATGGGTTCTAACGTCCATGTGGCTACTCGGTCATGTGATTATGGTGAAGCCAAAACTTCCAAGGACAAGGTTGTTCCCGGAAGTACTGACCTTCATATCGAGTGACCCCCTGTTGAGACTATACCACGGATGCCAAAAGGTTCCGCTAAACACGCGACTATTAATCCTAATGCTAGGGCCGCCCAGAATTACTCCATTGTGGAGGATCTGGCTCAGAGTCCGTGCGCTATGTCTGCTTTAGAGGTTCTCCAGTCATGTCCGGCTCAGAGAAGTGCTTTACTTTCCGCGATGGGGGCAATCGATCCAACTAATTCTTTAGTGCTCACTTTCGACATGTTAAATGTCAAAAAGCGACTCCCTCATCACATGGCTTTTCAAATAAAGTCTACATACCGGAAAATTAACATTTTTCGTACCGTTATTGATGAAGGGGCTTCCATGTGCGTTATGTCGATGTCATTTTGGAAAGCTATTGGATCACCTTCGGCCGTTCCTTCACCTACCGTCTTGACTGCATTCGATGGCCATTCTCATAAGCCGCATGGG
>APFE030602440.1:68214-85647 GCA_000404065.3 Pinus taeda | reverse complement strand
ATATATATCATTATTCTTTTAAAACAATGAAGACATATAGACTTTATTATTTTAGAAACACATTTTCTTAATGGTTAAAAACATTTAAATTAGATTTTTTATGACTAAGAATTACATTATTAAATAAGAAAGACCATGTTAATAAATAATAAGAAATTCAAATAATTAACATTTTTTTATAATTATATAAAATTATGTTGAAAAATCCCACAAACATAAAATAGACTACATTTTTTACTATTTAAATTTCCTAATATTTATTAATTTAACCTCCATAAACCACATAATCATAATCATGTAGATATTAATGTAGTCCATTACAATGATTAAGTTGTGATATTGATATGTACAGAAATATACAAAGAGGACAAAGCCTCGACCAAGTTTATCGTAGAATATCAACGAAATCTGGACTGCCCCAACATTGGGGAAACCAATCCAGCAAGAGCATAAACTCCAAAAATGGTAGCAAATCTTCAGTCGAGACCCCACAAAAGACAGTAGGATGAAACCATGATAGGATACCAGAAACCAAGCAAAACTATCAAAAAACAAAAAGACCAGTTAAAAAACCCCTGGGCAACCACAACCAGCCACGTTCTAACACCAAGTAGCCTCTGTCGATTCTCTGTCTGCCACATCCTGCTACCTGGAAGCCACGTCATATTAGATGAAATCATCTGGGATGGGTTCCTCGATGATTGGGCATGGCCACTAATCCGCCACATACCTGGAAGCATTGTCATGTGGCTCTCCACCACCATCATGAGTCTCTCCCCCATCACCAAGTGCAAGTTGTATGGTAGCCCCTTCATGACTCGAACCACGAGAGGGACATGTGGCAATAGAGCTTCCCCCTTCACCATGCTAAATGCCACCAAATTTCAGACCATGCGAGGTGAAGAGGCTATCATCCATGCCATTCTTACCAGTATCCCTGCAATTACTGCATCTGGGAGCGACCTCCTGTGGCAAGTTGGAGTTATCAACCTGAGAGATAGTTTGAGTGTTTTCTTCAAAGAAGAAGATGGAGATATTAGCAGTAATGACTAGCCTGTTCAGGGAGCTACAAAACCTGAATTGGGCAGAGTGGGGAGTGGGTTGAAGGAGCAAAGGAAAATTGTTAGAGTGGACATCAAAGTTGCCATGAGCAACCCTGGAAGAGCGAGCCTATCCTCGCCCATGTCTGGTATTAGGATATCTACCCTCTCTGAGAATAGGAGGATGATGCAGTTCAGGGGAAGGAGAGGAGGTGGTGTGCTCACTCGGAGGATGAGAACTTCCTCCCCTGGTACCTCCCCTACGACTTCTCATTCGGTGCCTAACCATGCTGATGTCGTTGGCTGAGCACACAATAGGAGCAGTGACAGGAGGGATAGTGACAGAGGGAGCACTAGCACAGGGAATGTGAGGCGAAACAGGGTAGTTCTGGGTAGAGATTAGAATGCAGAGAGCCGAATGACAGTGATGAAACCCATTGCGAAAATTGGCACAACAAACAATCCAGCAGCAATGGCCAGTTGCAATGCAAAGGCTGGGCTCATAGGCCTGAGGCGGACAAATGCAACAGAGCAGGGGAGACAATGCAGGAATGAAACGAGGTAACTTCATAACCCAACAATGAATAACTTTTTGTTGATCCAAACCTGTATTGAGTGCGGCCTACAGAGTGTATTGAAGGTGCTTGAGGGTGATATGGGGAGGGGCGCCATCAGATAAGTGGCCCGTCCCCTTGCTGCCATCCTTCAATGAATGCATTAATGCCGTAACATGTCACCCGCATCCGGGTGGCCTCCTACTTCCTGAGTTTTCTCTTTCTCAATTATTTCATTGAATTCCTTCATCTGTGCAACAGTGGCAATAGAAGATAACACATTTGCGTTCGAAGTAATATTACTCTCTACCCCTATGTTGGCAAGAAGGTCAACCACCTTATTGCCTTCCCAGTGAATATGTTTGAAATTAACTGCTCTGTGGGCTCTGGGACAATCTTCAACAAGTTCCAGTCTTTCGGCTAGTCTCTAACTGTTGCCAATTTTGTTTGATGGAGTACCCTGCATCATTTTGTTCATCATATTTATTAATATTTGAGAGTCGCCTTCAATGATGAGAGGGAAGAAGCCATGTGAGTGAGCCAAAAGGAGCCCTTGCCATAACCCTTCAAGCTCTGCTGAGTTGTTAGATTCCCATCCTTTCGAGCCAAGAAATGTTAGTAGGGTGACTCCTTTATGATCTCTGAAAATTCCCCCAAACCCAGCTTACTTGGATTGCCTTTTGAGGCTCCGTCGAAATATAGTTGGAACATATTCTGAGGAGGAGGGATCCATTTGTTTTTTATTGTAATTTTTGCTACAGTTTTAGCAGATATCTTCAATTCTTGATTCCATTGTAGATTCCAATTATCCCAAATAGTCTTTTCCTGTGGTAGTGAGGGAAGGTCATCGTCATGCCAAGTTTGGAGTAGAAAAGTTTCCTTGAGGTTTTGACGTAGATTGTTCCAGATGATTTCCATAGCCGTTGATTGATTCTTGAAGATACGTTTGTTCCTCTCCTTCCATATAGTCCACATGAGAAGGCCGGGGATAAGCTTCCATAAGGAGTTAAAAACCTTGCTCTTATAAGGATTGCTTACCCAATTGCGAACAGTAGTGGGGATGTCTTCCCTAATTCGACTTTCCCTTTGGCATTGAAAACTGAATTTTTCCCAGAGCTGATGAGACAGAGGGCAAGTGTTCATGAGACGCAAGGTGGTTCCTTCTTCCTGATTGCAATTGGGGTAAATGGAAGGTCCATGAAAGTTTCTCTTTCACAGATTATCCCAAGTGAGGATTTTGTTCTGACAAAGAAGCCAGAGAAAAGTCAACACCTTCGGCCATAAGTTGGGATCCCAAATAGTTGTCCAAAGTAGATCTTTGAATGCAGATTCTTTTATGATTATGTTGTAGGCTTCATGTGTAGTGAACATTCCCCTATCCTTATATCCCCATTTGAGTACATCCTTCTTTTCTAAATATCTTATTTTCTTATTGGAGAGTTCCATTCCCAGGATCTGATGATCAGGCTCTAGGCCATTCCGCATAATATGATCAAGATTAACCCATTGTCTGAAGCCATGCGATAAGGTAGGCTTCCAATATTGATTGATCTTATTGAACCTGTGAGCTTCCCAATTGGAAATTTGGTGGGATTAATCAAATCTTTTAGTCTATGTTGTTGCTACCAGGAATCTTCCCAGAATCTAGTAATAATGTCGTCCCTGACCTCCCAAAAGCTATGCTGCTGAATTAGATTTTTATGTTTCTTTGCTGCATTCTAGACTAGTGAAATCAGGCCGATATCAGTGAGTCGGATAAGTTCCTCAACAGGTCTGTTATTGGCATATTTGGCTGTCCATAGAGTTGCCCAAGGAGTGTACGATGCTGTGAGCCAGTTCCACCAGATGCATGCTCCCATAACAACATTGCTATGATGAGGGTCACGAAGCCCAGTCCCGCCAAAGTGCTTGGGAAGACATACTTTTTCCCATTTAACTAGAGCCCATTTGTGTTTCTATCTTGAGTTACCACATAGAAAGGATTGTTTGAGCCTTTTTATATCTTTGAGAACCCATTTGGGTGCTACCAGGATTGAGAAGAGATACAGCGGCATAGATTGAAGCGCTGATTTGATTAAGATTAGGTGACTAGGCAATTTGAGGGATCTGTGGGTCCAAGAAGAGAGACGTGCTTCTAATTTTTCAAGGAGAAGATTCCAAGAAGAGTGTTTCAGAGCCACATCAGTCAAGGGAGTACCTAGGTAGTTGGATGGAAGAGTGGCTATTTGGAAATCCAGGATTCAAGCAATGGATGCTTGGGTAACTGTAGAGGTATGAAAGAAGAAAATTTGGGATTTGGCTAGGTTTATAGAAGCTCCAGAGGTGGCTGAAAAATTATTTAACAGAGATTTTAACTTATGAGCTTCTTGGACTGAAGGATGCTCATAAAGCATGTTATCATCCACAAATTGTTGATGGGTGAAGGGAGGGGAGTAGGGAAAGGAGAGGCCTTGTAGTTGCTGTGCATGAAGCGCATCTTTGATACATCTACCCAGACCTTCCACCATGATGACAAACAGAAAGGGAGATAAGGGATCTCCTTGACGAATACCTCTTGAAGGATGAAAGGGGGAGGTAGGAATTCCATTGATAAGGATGGAAAAGAAGGTGGAAGAAATGAGACTCATAACCCATCTAACCCATGGTGGGGAAAAACCAAAGGCAATTAGCATTTTCTGAATGTAACTCTAGCTTAGACTATCAAAGGCTTTAGATAGATCTATCTTAAGTAACATACCTTCTTTTTTATGTTGCTTCAAAGAGTGGATGATCTCATGCATTAGGATAATGTCATCCGTGATTTTCCTGCCGTCCACATACCCTGATTGCTCTGGGGAGATAAGTAATGGGAGCAATGGTTTAAGCCTTGAAGCTATGACTTTGGAGACTATTTTGTAAATGACGTTGTGTAGCGCTATAGGCCTGAATTCATCAGGGGTTCTAGACTGCACTTTTTTAGGAATAAGGGTTATGAAAGTGGCATTCATGGATGGAAGCATCCATCTATTGGCTCTAGAATCTTCCACGACTTGCCAGACCTCCAATTTGATCATATCCCAAAATTTGTGAAAAATGTTAGAGGTAAACCCGTCTGGCCCTGGCGCCTTTCCTTCTTTTAACTGTTGGACTACCTTTTCCACCTCTTGTAAGGTAATCTACTTGAGGAGCAACTGATTATGTTCCTCAATAATGATCTTGGGAATGGATTGGATTATGGGTAATGATGTTGATCATTCTCCTTTGAATTGTAGAGCGATGAAAAATCTTTGTATTCTTTTCACCTTCCTTCAGCCACCTGACCCGTGATTTTTGCTTCCAAAGAACTTCTTCTTGCTTGTCTCTTTCCAAGATTTGAGATTGCAGGTGTATTTCCTACTCTGAGAGTTGCTTTGTTCACCCTTTGATGATGATTTTATATTGCAGTTCTATCATTTCTTTATTTAGAGTGGCTTGTGCCTAGAGAATATTCCCAAAAGTAGATTGGTTCCATTGTTTGATGTGGAATTTGAGATTTTTTAGCTTCTGCTGAAATTGGAACATTTTTTATCCCTCCAAAGGTTTGAAGATTTTTCAGATCATGTTGACGAAGTTATTGAAATCTGGATGTGACAGCCAGAAGGCTTCAAAGCGAAAGGGCCAATGTGCAGTGTTGCCTGGTCTAGTCCATTGGAGTGCAATTGGTCAATGATCAGAACCTATGAGGGGCAAAATTGAAGCTGAGAGGTCTCTGCCTAAGTCGATTGCATTATCAGAGAGAAGGAATCGATCTAATCATGAGGCGATTTGATGAGGGTCCGCTCTTTTATTGTTCCATGTAAAAAATCCATTATTTAAGGGTAGATCAATAAGCCAGTTGTTCTAGATGAAGTCCTTTAGATGACAGCTTTCCTTATCTAGTCTACTTCTACCTCCCCTTTTTTCCTCCAATTTGGTGATCATGTAGAAGTCTCGCCCCATGATCCACAGTGAGTGGGTCCTTTCAGTGTTGATTATTGATAAAGTATTCAGAATTTCTATCTTTTGAATAGCTTCCTAAGGAAAGTAAACATTTGTTAAATGCCCATGGATATTTGTTCCTGTTATATGGAATGAAGCCTGAATGAAGTGCTTGTTTGCGTGCATGTTGGAGAGCGTGATTGTCTGTGCATTCCAGATGATTGCAAGTCCTCCTGATGCACCTAATGCATCCATTGCTATTGCAATACAACCTCGCCAAGCTTTGGCCATGGTTTTTTCCAGAGTTGCTGAGTTACACTTGGTTTCTTGTATGAGGAAAATGCTTGGTTTTTCTTGCTGTATCATGATTTTTATCGATCTATACTTCCGAGGGCTCTTAATCCCTCTAATGTTCCATTATATGAGCTTCATGATGAGATATTGGAGAGGGTGGTATAGTACTTCGTGAGCTTGGAATATCTTTCAGATTCCACTAGCATTTCCCCAATGTGAATGGTTCGTTGGAGATCTGTTTTCCTTCCTCTCTTCTTATTATCTTTGTTGAGGATCTTTCCATCCCATTGAATTCCAAGCTGTATTCCAAGGGTTCGCTATCTCTGAGCTCTTGACAAAATTATTTCCAAGTTGTCCAACTATCTTTCTGGAATCTTGTCATAACTTTTTGTTTTACATACTTGCTCTAAGCCTAGAATATCCAGGTCTCCTATATCAGTGCTTTCTAGTTCCTCTTCCATATTCTGGGTTTCATTTCTTTCTTCTGTATTTCCCTTTGAATCCTTCAAAGCAGTCTGTTCATTGTCCACCTCCATACTTTGAGTGAGCCAGGCGAGAACATTGCTAGGAGAAGGAGAGCTAGGGTCGATGGTTTGCTTTGATTTCTGAGGGGTCTTTGTGCTGGTTGAGGCTAAGAGAGCTTTTGACTTGGGTTGCTCCTTAGAGAGAGTACGAGAATCAAGATTGTCCAAATCTGGCTGAGCTAGGGACTCGAAGTTGTTCCAAGTACTCGGTCTGGGGGGATTATCAGCAAAGGTTTTGGGATTAGATCCAGATTTTCTAATATTCTTTCTGCGATGGGAGACTTTAGTAAATCCATTAGCGTCTAATTTTCCTAAAGGGGGAGAGGCTAAGGTTTTTAGGTTAGATGGGCAATCATGAAATAGGTGTCCAAGAGCGTGACATTTCCTACAGTAGAATGGAACATGCTCATAGTCAATAGATTGGCTCCTTTCAAAATCGTCATGAAAAGGACTTACCACATCTAGCAGGGCATTGTTGAGGTGGATATAGACACATATACGTGCATAGGAAGTGTATCTTCTGAGCTTGGTCTCCTTTGCAACTTTGACGAACTCACCAAGACCGTTGCCAATATCTTGTAATGAAGCCTCATCCCAGTACTCCAAAGGAAGGGAGTAGAGGCTGATCCATACCAGTGCCCAACTAAGTTCTTCTTTATCTGGGTTGAATCTCTCAACCCAATCTTTGAGATACAGGCCAGCAGCATTGAAGAAATACGGCCCTCTATCAATGATTCTATTTCTATCCTCCAGACAGTTGAAGACTGTTGTGAAGATTCCCTTAGGGCCTAGCTACAGGGTCATATGACATTTTGGCTTCCATTTGGCTGCAATCCATCCCTGCAACACTTTTTCTGTGGGCCAAAAGCCAATAAAATTCCCTATCAGAGCATGATCCTTCATATATTGGATTTGTGTGTTGATCCTATAGCTGGGTAGCTCGATCTTTGGTCTCGTGGCTGCAACTGGCTTGCATGTGGTGGAAGTCGCTTTGGGAACCTCCTTAACTATTTCTTTATCTCCTTAAGAGTCTTGTCCTTCTTTTGTTTCCTCATGGACTATTTCTTTGCAGGCTTCCTCTTGCATTGGAACCTATTCATCATCTTTTGGGGGAGGCTCTGTGCCCTCCCCCTGAGGTTTTCTCATGATTCGCTCCCCTCCTTTGTCCTTTGTAGTTTTTCTTGTCACTGTAAGAGTTGGAAAACTCTACTGCAAATTCTGCAGGCCTGTCGTTGCAGATAAGGCCTAAACCCTAGATGCCATGAACGTGCGCGCAACCTTCCTCATGATTAAGTTGTGATATTAATGCACTCCATTACAAGGATTATCTTATGATATTAACAATCTATTGTTTTATTAATAAATGAGTAAAATGATTTTAGATTAATTTTAAATATGAAAAAAATTAATATATAAGAATGTGTTGTTTTAGAAAGTAAATAATATAATTTTAATTTGATATTTCTAGATTTATTATGATTGATCCAACAAAAATTTGTCAAATTCCAACTAAAATTTTCAAAATGTCTAGGCTTTAGACAACCCATTAAAAATATTTATAAATATATAAAATAAAAATAATAATTCAGTTTTAAGATAGATCAACCTATATATCATTATTTTTTTAAACAATGACAACATATAGACTTAATTGGTTTAGAAACACATTTTCTTAATGGTTAAGAACATTTAAATTATATGTATGGTTACTGTATGATTAAAAATTACATTATTAAATAAGAAACACTATCTTAATAAATATTAAGAGATTCAAATAACTAAAAAAAATTATAAATATATAAATTTATTTTTGAAAAATCTCACAAACTTAAAACACACTACATTTTTTATTTTTTTAAATTTCTTAATATTTATTAATTTAACCTCCATATACCACATAATCATAATCATGTAGATATTAATGTAGTCCATTACAATGATTAAGTTGTGATGTTAATGAAATCCATTACAATGATTATTTTATGATATTAACAATCTACTTTTTCTTTTCTTTTCTTTTTTAACACAATCGGTTACTTTTTATATATTGCAAAAAAAGAGGGAAAGGAAGCTAGTTCCTTGTACAATCAGAGGAGGGTAGGTTCAAAAGTAGTGCGCAAATGGGAGCGCAGTCCCTACAACTAATTTTGTTGCCTTGAATCCATAAACTTCAAAACTAAACAATTGGTATCGTGGATCTGAGATGTGGGTTAACTTTCCAAAAAAATGACTTGAACTCTAATAGCCTTGTGCAGAGACCAAACCCGCACTTAACTTTGGAAAAGGCAGATATAGCCAAAAACCATTATCCTCTAAAAGTCAAAATATACACAAACACAAGGTAAATAACGATTTCTATTTTTTTGAAGCCTTGGTGCGATTTTCAATGCTTAGCTTTATAAGGCTCGATCTCCATTGTAGAAAATCCTCTGTCAGATCTGAATGGTCAAACAACTTGCACGTCACGCCACCTCTGTCGATCCACACATGATAGATCAAATAGTTGGCAAGGATTTCGGGTGGGCAAATCATGTGGAGAGTACCCACCTGGAAAAGTGGTATTCTCACTTTTCCCTCATGATACGTGTCCATCAGTGAGTGTAATCGGGTGGTTCCCTCCTGAAACCACTTACTGCTTAAGCTCTAACCGAAATACCATTCCTGCTTAAAATCATGCCTGTTCTTTTTTACTAACTCTCATGCAAGAAGCACCCGATGGCTATAGATATGCCACCATCGGCGGCTGCGACGGCATTTCCGAAATCCTCTTCCATTGCAACTGAAGTCAATCCTTGACTATTGATCCTCGAGATCCAATGGTACCTATGCGATGATTCTTCAACTGTCTCCTCACTCTTACTTTGCGGCATTTCTTCATTGTTTTGTGGTTTCTGGTCTTGAATTATTGGTATTTGTTGTGGAGAGACCTATTGTTGTTGATTGCCAAATTGTCTCGGGTCGCCTAGGAGCCTGCGCAGGCACATGTGGATCATGGTATACTTTCTCGTTCCTCATACTGGGTGAGGGGGTCAAGGGATACTTTCTTTATAAACTCCATTATTCTCTTTGACTATCCCAACTGGTCTATCAATTGCTTTGTTGGCATGGCTATCAGTGTCCTTATTTTGGTTTCTTAGGACATACTTTAAGGATATATTTCCCAGACTTTCAAAACTTGTTATGATCCTTTGATAGATTTTATTTATGGCTATTCTTTTGAAATCCCTATTGGCATCCAGAGCGGCTATTATGATAACAAAGTCCCCTATTATTATAGGGTTCTTGAAACCATTTTTGTTTAGAAGCCTTGTGCCTAGGAGAAGGTTGTATGCTTCAACCCTGTTGTTCGTCATTTCTCCAAGGCCCCATTCATAGGTTATTTTTTTTATCCATTTGGATCTAATATAACTCCTACCCCTGCTTTGCCTGGGTTATTTTTTGCAGCTCTGTCAAAAAACAGAATGTATCTCTTCTGTTCTTTTATCCATTCTACAAATTCTTTGTCGTCCAATCTTAATTTCCAATTCTTGTTTGTGTGGAATTCTTTATTTTTTTCTATAGCTGCTGCTTTTGCTTTGTTTTCTAACATTGCTTTATTGTACCAGTCTTTCTCTTCTTGTTGTAAATTATTATGGTCCAGTTTTGAGATTCCATTTGTACTTATTATCTTTGCAACTTGGCTCCAAGTTTTTACTAGGATCTTGCCTAGATTTGGCTTTCATTCTTTGAAAATGCATTTGTTTCGAGCTAACCAAATTTTCCAACACAGGGTTGAAGGGAGACATTTCCATATCCTATTTATTGTTGCCTTTTTTTTCTTTGTATATGGGTAGCTTTTATCCCAGTTTTTATGAATAGTTGTCAACTAAATTGTTGGATTTATGTTTATTTCCAAAGGACTTGTTGCATGTTTCCAGCACTCTCTCGCCATCATACAGTTAATGAAGAGGTGTTGGATGGTTTCTTCCTCCTTTTGACACATGACACATTTTGAGGGCCCTTGTATTCCTTTTTTTTTAATTTTCATAGGTAAGAATTTTATTTTTGAGAAGGGTCCAGGTGAAGAATTTAATTTTGGGAAGACTCTCTGAATTCCAAGATGCCTTCCAAAATCTCCAATCATTTTGATTGTGAAGTTTTTGGAGGAGGTTGTACCCTGATTTCACTGTGTAATCCCCTCCATTTGGGTCCCAAACAAAGTCATCCTGCTCTTCTATGTTGATGGGTGTGGCCCCTGCCAGATGGACTTTTAAAATTTCCCACAGACTTTTTAGTCTTGGTGGTGTAGCAAGCCTTTTCCATCTTACCCAGTGATTCTGATCCCAATATGAAATAGAATAAAGAGTGTTAAAACTTTGCTCTTCCATCCATCTCTGAAGTCCCCTTAAATTTTATTCCTGATTTAAGGGGTATTCCCCCATTATTCTATCCTCCCAGATAGAAATTGTTTTGTCATTCCCTGGATTTTTGGATATTTGATCTCTAATCAGAGTAATTATCCTTTTAACCAATTTCCAAATTTTGTTGCATGTCCTGTCTAGAATAGTATCAGTGAGCAGCTTTGTTCTATGACAATTTAAGTATTTCATTATTAGTAATTTTTCCCACCACTGGCCGTTCCCATTTATCATTCTCTAGATAATTTTTGTCCCCAGAGAAATGTTCATTAGTTTTGGTAGTCGTATCGATATACCCCCTTTTTCATAGGGAAGAGTAACTTGCTCCCATTTAACAAGGCTAAATTTTTTATTATCTTGTTTTCCTCCTTGCGAGAGGAATCTTCTAATTATCTGTTCCATTTGCTTGTGGGTGCTTGTTGGAACCATAGTGATTGCATACTGATATATAGGCAAGTCCGAGAGAAGTGCTTTAATTAGTGTCACTCTTCCTGCCAAGTTAAGCCACATCACTCCCCAATTCTGAAATTTTTCCCTCATTCTCTCTACTTTCCTGTTCTAGACTTCTCATTTTACCACTTCCTTTGCTAAGGGAATCCCAAGATAAGTGAAGTGGCTCCAATTTATTTGTAGAGATATTTCCGTTATTTATGAGATACGCTGCATTGTTTTTGTTGGGGTATTCCAACAATAAATTCTGCATTTGGAGTTGTTTAAAATTCCTCCTGAGGCTAGGAGAAATTCATCCAAGAATTTTTTGAATCATTTTGCTATGATGAAGGATGCCCCACCTATGAGAAGGGTATCATCTGAAAAGTGAGAGTGGTTTATATCTTTGACTCTCGATATTTGGATCCCTGTTATTTTTTCTCTTTTCTCTAATTTTCTAGCATAGCACTCAGCGATTCAGCCATGATGATGTAGAAGAATGGAGAAAGCAGATAGCCTTGCCTCATCCCTCGCATGCTTTGGAAAAATTTACTAGGCCAACCATTGATTAAAGGAGCTATCTAAGGATTTTATGTACATGCCTAGATAATCTCTATGAAATTTGTTGAAAAGACAAACCTTTTGAGAGTTGTTGCAAGAAAGTTATGGTTAACTCTATCAAAAGCATTAGCCATATCTAACTTAACAATCATTCCTCTCTCCTTTCTTTGGATACTGCTATGGATAGCCTCCTATACAATTATCACATTGTCTGTGATTTGCCTCTTGGGGACAAATCCTCCTTGGTTTTCTGAGATTATTTCTGGAAGTAATTTTTTCATTTTGTTTGCTAGGATTTTGGTAAGTATCTTATAAGATGAGTTGCAAAGGGAGATTGGCATGTATCTGTTAAAGGTTGTAGGATTGGGTTCTTTGGGAATGAGGGCTAGGAAGGAGGATTTAGTATTTTCTCTAATCTTTTTTTTTTGGAAAGCATTTTTGAGCATTCTCATTAGGTCTTTTTTGATAATTTCCTAATGTTGTTTGTAAAAGGCCATTGTAAACCCATCTAGACCTGGTGCCTTGTCAGGGTGGAGATTCCAAACAGCTTCTCTAACTTCTTCCTCAATAATTTCTTTGTCTAATTCTCTATTTTGCTGGTCGCTTATTTTTTTTATATAGGCTGCAAAGTTTCTTCATTAGTTGTCTGTTGGTCACTTGTTGAGAGGAGTTCCTTAAAGTGTCTATGGGCTGCATTTTTTACTGCTTCAACTCCTTTTATTTCTTGACCATTTACTTTAATCTATTCAATCTGATTTTTGACCTCCTTATTTGATTGTATTATGAAATAAGGTTGTATTTTTGTCTCCGGATTTTAGCCAGAGGCATCTTGATTTTAGTCTGATATCCTCCTCTTCTTGCCTATTTTGCTTATATATTTCCAGATATATTTCCTTTTCTTGTATATGATCTTTCTTACTTTCTTCCTTTTCCTCCTTTTCCTTGCAAAGGTTATCCAATTTTTTTGCAACTTGATTTTTCTAGCTTTGTCTTGGAGATCATTTTCTCTTGCCCAATTTTTTAAGTGCATCCTTAGGTTCTTTAGCTTAGTTTCCTAAACATACAGGGGAGATCCTATGACACTTTGTTTCCAGCTATCCTTTATTTGTTTGTCAAAATCTTCCTTACTATCCCAAAATTAATTATATCTGAAGGGAAGGGGTCCTTGATTTTCCAGCTTTCCCAAGGTTAGCACCACGGGCTTGTGATCTAAAGCTGAGTTGTGAACAATTTTACTTTTCACAAGAGTGTAAGCAACTACTATGCTTTCATGAATAATAATTATGTCCAACCTTTCTTTTATGTTGTTTTTTCCAATTCTTTTGTTGTTCCAAGTGTATTTTCTATTGCTTGGCATAATGTCTATTAATTTGTGTTATTCTATTATTCCTTCAAGAGCTTCTCTTGAAAGATTGTTGTGGAAGATTCTGCCAAACGTTTCTTCTGTATTCCTTATCAGATTTAAGTCTCCTCTCATGATTAATTTCCCACTTTGTCTCTTTGCTATTTCTTCTTTAACTGATTTCCAACATTGTTCTTTCTCTCTATAGTGATTTGGAGAATATACATTTATAATGCTATACTGTTCTTTTGTATTGAGATTCCTCACCTCTATTTGAATCTAGTGCCTGCCAATTTTTTGGGTCATTAATTCCCATTTTATTTTATCCCAAATGATGTTGATTCCTCCTGATGCTCCTATGGCTTCTAACACTAATTCTTCATAATTTTTTAGTTTTTGAATCATTTTTTTTTATTTTCTTGCTTGTTTAGTTTGGTCTCTTGGATCATAAATATGTTTGGTTGTTCCTTGGCTAAAATGTCTCTAGTTGCATTCACTTTAGAAAAGGTGCCAAGCCTACGACAATTACAAGAGACCACTGTCATTATTTACTATTGTGTTGGTGTGATCCTCCCTTTCATCTTTGTTGAGTTTTTTCATGACTTCCTGTTTGTTTCCCAAGGAATGAATCCATTGGTTGTTGCATTCCTAGGGCCATTTCTTTAGCTATTTCCTCATCTCTGATTTCTTTATTGGATTTCCTTCCCACTTTTTTTTGTTGATCCCAGGCTTAGGGGATTTCTTTGGGTTTGTTTCTAGTTAGAATGCGGTCCACTGAGGGAGGAGGTGGGGAGGATATAGGGTTGGGGTTGGATATGAGAGCTAAAGAGGCAGGGTTTGAGGGAGGGGATCTGGGAGAGGGTGGATCAAAGGAGTCTTTTAATGGCTCAAAAGGATTCAGAGTTGTGTGATCAGGAGGAGTAACCTTTGCTGGAGGTTGAGAGGTTGTTTCATTTGCTTCTTGGGACTGATACATATTTGAAGTTGTTTGCTTATTGGTAGGTTTTTTCCTTTTCACTTGTTCCCATATAAGTTCTTTCTCTTCTACATTTTCATGCTCTACTTTTTTAGGACACCTATTTGCAAAATGACCATACTTGTGACATACCTTGCATTTAAATGGTATTTTCTTGTAGTCCAGCAGCTGAATGTGTGTCCATTGTTCGACCTTGATCTTTATTGCCTCTGGGAGGCCTTTTTCGAGATCTACTTCCACACATATTCTTACGCACGCGTGCATGTTGTATTTTGGCTCACATCTATCAATATATTTTCCCACTACGTTTCCTATAGCCTTTACAGATTCGTCTCCCCAACAGCGAAGAGGAAGATGTGAGAGCTTGACCCACATAAGCACTGCATTTGGGACATCCATTTCTAGATCAAAGTTTGGCATCCACCTGTTCAGGTATAAACCTTTGGAGTCTATGAAGTAAGGTCCATTTATAAATATCATATCTCTATCCTCCTTTGTTTTAAAGAGAAAGGTGGAGTATCCCCTTCCACAAAATCGTATTGCTATCTTCCCCTGTGTGGTAACTGCATTCCAGTTTCTTTCCATTGATTCAGGTGAAGGCCATAGCCCTGTGAACTATCCAACAAGTCTGCATTCTGCCAGAGAGATGGGCGTTCTTCTTGGAAGTGCTGGAGGGAGAGAAATATCTGGGATACTTTCAAGTTTCTTTACAAATTTATTGACTGATGATCTATTCCTTGGAGCTCTATTCTCTACGATCAGAGATGTGAAGGCTTCTGCATTTTCTTCATTCCCTGGCTGCGTGGAAGAGTGAGGATCTCCCTCCTTAGAGGGTTGCATGGTCTAGTTGGTCTCAGCAGCAGGAGGCTACCGAGGGAAGGATCTACAGGGGCAGCGATGGCTAGGTTAGGCAGCAGTAGCTAGGTCACAAAAGTTTATTTAGCATGTGATGTTTCAGTAATTAACAATCTATTGTTTTATTTATAAATAAGTGAAATGATTTTAGATTAATTTTAAATACGAAAAAAAAATTAATATACATGAATGTGTTGTTTTAGAAATTTAATAATATAATTTTAATTTGATATTTCTTGATCCATTATATTACAGAAAAACAAAGTTATTCCCCAATGATTTTTTATTAGTTAAAATTTCACTCTTACACAACCATGAACATCTTTTATCCTTAACACAATGGAAAATTGTGTAGTCCAACAAAAAGATAAAAGGGTGTTTTCTAGGCAATTTTTTGTTGGCATTATGAATTAGGTGTTGTCCTTGATGGCAACCTACCTAATGTGTTGTTCTTATTTGATATTATAAATATATTTGTAGAAACATTATAACATCAATATTAAACATAGACCTTAATATAAACATAATTATAGGTTTACTAACATTAATAATCTTGGATTATAGAGATTAGGTTTAAAAAATTGTGGAATTGTGTTCAATGTTGTAATAATATTATGATCGCTCATTTGATTTTATACAATGTGTATATGTGAAGTTTTTGTGTATGTGTAAATGGTAAATTATGTATGTATGTTACTTTTAATTTTATTCAACATTAAATTGTTTTGTTGATATCAAATGTTTTTTTTTACTACTAGGTGATTTCATTGTTTGATCATGGATCTAGCGATTTGGAGTTGTCTTCATTTCGAAATTCTTGAAATTGTCTTCCTCTGGCTCCCTTTATCAGTTGTGATAGAGTTTAGCATTGTCTGTAAGAAATGGGAGAATGTTTTTCAAAACCCTTCTTTCTTGTTACGTTGCAAACATGTCACTACAACAAATTTGGAGTTATCGTTCCTTTCCTCAATAGTGAAGACAATTGTTTTGCTGCTTAATACCTTAATCAAAATGGGCAAATATCTCAATTTCATTTGTGATTCATAGATTCAAGATACAGAGTAGAGTCTATTGTTGGACCAATGGTGGTTTTATCCTTACGAACATAATGCTCCTATACACACAACTATTTTGTAAAAGGTCCATTTACAAAGACATTTAAAAACATAGGGCAAATACAAATTGGAGACTGGGGATTCTTTTCATTATTGGAAAATGTAAGTAGCAGAAAATATGACTAGATTGTTCTAAAACATATGTATGACAGAATGCAGTCTAAATTTTATGTTTGCAGTACTCTTGATAGGGTATGGCAAAGGGCTGATGTTCCATTTAGTGGCACTTCACCGCCTAAGAATGTAGTGTTTTATAAAAGTAAATTGTTTTGGTTGTATCTAGACAAGGAGTATGAAGATTATCCTCAGTATGGGTATGCAATCTACTGGTTTGTTGTAATAAAAAATCAATGGGGTTTTTCATTTGTTCCAATTAGTGACATACGGTGTATGTCATTAGCAATATACATGGATCAGTTGATATGCCTTTTCAATGATGGCTACACTTTTGTATGGTTAATTGAAGAATCAAATCATTTCCAATTTGGTCAACTGTATGTTGAACGAAGAATTGACTACTTTGAAGATGATTGGGGTTTCATATGGACGTTGTTGGAAGAAATTTATGCATATATAAATAGAAAATGTCCTAGTTATCTTCCATTTCGCACAGACCATGGTCTAGTTCTTATGTGCAACTGCAGTGAAGTTCCTTTCCTATTATATGACATGATGACTTGCATTTGTTTTCTAATAGATATTGATAATTCAACTAATGAACTAATGTCTGGGTTTTGATACCTAACATTAGAGGATTGCAATGATTTAATTGAGTATGGAAATGTTTTTGCAATTGATCCCCGTATGGATTTTGCTGATGAGATTCCACCATTGAATATGGATATGGTTTCTTAAGATATTAGTATTCCTAGGAGCTCCTATAAATATTTCCATTTTATATACTCTCTATGGTTGTGGAAAATATTTCCATTTTTGTCCTCTATACATACTATGTGTCTTTATCGTAATAACAATGTAAACTTTGAAATGGGAACTGACACTGTTACGCGTTTCATAGGGATAGCAAAAAAGTGACCTGATTTTGAAAAGAGGTGATGCAGAACACACATATTTTTTTAGAGCATAGTTTTCCGCACTTAAATTTTTTTTTGTGTACATTGCATTTTAGAATGTTAGTGATTTGCATGCTAATTTAAAAAAGTGGTGATTCTGCGTCAGGCCCTTTTTTAAATGACCTATTTTTTTACTTTAAATTTTCTAATGTATGAAATGTAAATAATTATTTTCTAAATTTAACAAATTTTTTACACTTTCAATTTTTTATGTATTAAGTGTGGATATTTTTTTTAAATGTTGCATTTTTTTATACTTTAAAATTTTTTATCTCAACTTTTATTTGACATAAAAAACAAATATATGTATATGTATATGTATATGTATATGTACATG